>LR812537.1:45914953-46144953 GCA_903798195.1 Danio kyathit | reverse complement strand
TTAAATATTTTTAATATTATGCTAAACAATTTAGCTATGTAATCTTTCTCTCTTTTTATATACAATGGTCACACTAGAGTTTGAGCATGCCAAATTCTGTCTTACGGCACTGTGAAAAGGGGTGGGATTAAACAAGAAGACTAGACATTAAAAAAAGCGAGCGACTGGTCCATATCTTAAATTTCTGTACACTGAGGTCATGTTGCAGTATGATGGCGCAGTGGGTACTGCTGTCGCCTCACAGCAAGAAGGTCGCTGGTTTGAGCCTTGGCTGGGTTAGTTTGCATTTTTGTGTGGAGTTTGCATGTTTTCCACAAGTCCAAAGACATGCGCTATAGGTGAATTGGGTATGCTAAAATTGTCTGTAGTGTATGTTTGTGAATGGGAGTGTATGGGTGTTTCCCAGTGATGGGTTGTGGCTGGAAGGGCATCCGCTGCATAAAACATATGCTGGATAAGTTGGGAGTTCATTCCGCTGTGGCAACCCCATAATAATAAAAGGACTAAGCCAAAAAGAAAATGAATGAATGAATGAATGTGGTCATGTTTTGACCTTCGATTGGTCTCACATAGTCATGTGATGCGATTTCGTAGGTCAGACTTTACCAAGCTTGAATTTTGCAATGCAGTGAAACTTGTCACACGAGCTTGCATTTCCGGTCGCCACATTCACATGCGTATGAATGGAAGTCTATAGGGCGAAAAGTGCAGTGTGACCATGGCTTTACTTTCATTTATTTGAATCTAATTCAAACATAAATGTTCCATCGCTTGATGTTATTCCTGATTCCATTTTCTTTTTTATGTCAACACTATGTGGGTTTTAGCTGTTGTTTTAATAATTTACTGAATTTATTTTAGCTGCTATGTTTTATTTATTGCTTATTTTATTTTGATGCTGTAAAGCCTTAAAGCTGTTGTAAATTGTGCTATATAAATAAACTAAACCATTACTGTTATACAAACTGATGAATCCTGAAGCAGTGTCTTGGCTACAGTGATAAACACATGACGCCAACACATTATCATTCACTAGTTTGGTGACGTAAACATGCTGCATTTTCAAAAACACAACGTTGAAAATATCAAACCAAACAAATCAAGCTAAAAGCCCAAATCTATGTTACACACTATATAATTCAGGATTATTACACATAATTTTCCAGATGATCATTTCCAGACGACTGCCTTCAGCACAACTTTTGTCCGCAGATGTTGATTTCCTTGAAATGTCTCTCTGAGGCCGACATCGTGCTAATGCATGTTGAGTGCCGTAATTAACAACACACACTCCATTAATAGCGCTTAATACATGTGGCGCAGAAAGACTGGACGCCACATTAACTCCTCAAAGTTGCTCTCTTTGCTTTCATTCTATTTTTCATTGGGCCAGATGAGAAAAGCCCATCAAGATAATTCTGCTTGAAAAGATCATGTTTAGGGGGATTAAGAGAAAAATAAAAAGCAGCACACAACATTATTATTACCATTATTATTATTATTATTATTATCATCATTCTAAATTATATTTGATATTTTGTTTATATTCTGAGTTTCAGTTTTTGTTATAGCACATCATAAAAATAATTTAATTATATATTTCATTTGTACTGTTTAATCAAACTGTTTTTATTTTATTTGTATTAATCACAGGGGTTTCTATTAAACATAAACTATGAAATCGGCTAATTGAAATTAAACAAATATTATTATAATATATTATAATATAATTATATTAATATTATAATATAAATTATAAATGATGATTGTTTTGCTAAAATTCTGAAACATACTAAACCATGTAATAAACAATCACCAGCCACTTTATTAGGTACACCTTATTAGTACCAGGTTGGACCCCCTTTTGCTTTCAGAACTGCCTTAATCCTTCGTGGCATAGATTCAACAAGCTACTGGAAATATTCCTCAGAGATTTTGGTCAATATTGACATGATAGGATCATGATTGCATTGTTGTCTGCACAACCATGATGCCTATCTTCCGTTCCATCACCAAAGGTGCTCTATAGGATTGAGTTCTGGTGACTGTACTAATCTTATAAGTCTTGTGAAAACACAAGCCAACATTTTTAAAATTTTCACACAGACAGCAAGATTCATTCACTCATTCATTTTCCTTCGGCTAAGTCCCTTTATTCATCAGGGTCGCCACAACGGAATGCACTGCCAGCTAATCCAGCATATGTTTAACACAGCAGACGCCTTTCCAGCTGCAACCCAGTACTGGGAAACACCCATACACACTCATGCACACACAAACACTACAGCCAATTTAGTTTATTCAATTCACCTATAGCGTATGTCTTTGGACTGTGGGGGAAACCGGAGCACCAGGAGGAAACCCACGCGAACACAGAGAGAACATGCAAACTCCACACAGAAATGCCAACTGACCCAGCCGGGACTCGAACCAGCGACCTTCTTGTTGTGAGGCAACAGTGCCAGCCCCTGAGCCCAGACAACAAGATACTTTCTAAAAAATATTTTACAAATGTAAAAATAATATGATATTTTATCAGATATAAAAAATATAAAAACATATGCTGTAATAAATTTTAACGTGCATTTTTTTTTCCATATTTATTACATGAAACACGAAACAAGATCATAAATACTTACCTGAAACTTTTGGAAAAGTCATTGAAAAGTCACTTTTTCTATGAAGTGCATCTGCATAAATTCTAATAAATTACAAGCATATTGAGCAAAAATAAAAGTGAAACAAACAGTGCTTTATGTTTTTTCTGGTTAGTCTAACAGTATTCAAGTACAGATTTTGAACGATCAAAAATAAAATAACAGTCATCATTGTATAAATAATGTAAATGTATTTATATATATTTAATAATATCTTTAACTTTTAATCTTTAATAACCAATCTAATTCTGCAATGTGAGTATTGTAGATAAACCAATGTGATATTGATGCTCAAACGATATATTGTTCAGCCCTAGTGTAATGTGTAAAATAAATAAGCAAAAAGGTGAAATAAACTGAATAAAATACATATTATTTAGACTAAAACTTTGACCATTTGCAATATTAATTTCCACAGAATAGTTCACTTTTCAAGAAACAATATTTACAACTTATTTTATCTGTAGTTGTATCGACTTCCCTTAGTAGTTATTGATTATTCACTAATATTATCTCATGTTTCGTTATCGTTATGTTTTATAGGACTCGTTTTTTTCTCTCTCTGCAGTTGGTCAAGCACAAAGTAGCTTAAAAAGCAGATTTGAAATGAAAAGACTGATGCATAATTGGTGTTATTTAGTGGCATTTTCCACACACTCCTAATATAACACTCCAGCGGCGTGTCATTATTTCTTAGTGTGCTTGTGCCCCTTCTTAAGCACCGATGGCCATAAACAAATGCACTACGGATAAACGCTAATGCTCAAAACAGATGCTGGCAAGAGCCTGGAGTGTCAACAGTATAGACGGACCTTATCATACTCCATGTGCAGCTTCTCCTGCTCACTTTCCAACTTGTCTTTGAGGTTCTTCTGCTCCACGATGTTGTCCTGGATCTGAATCATCCTCATGTTCCGCTCTGAATACCAAAAGACACAAACAAATCGATACAGAGATTGCCATCAGAGTACAAGAAAAAGTATATCAAAGGAAGATTGAGGGAGAAAGTACGAGGGGGATAATAAAAAAAATAAAAAAAGAGGTAGAACAAGAGAGAGAGAAAGAGCGCTGATAGAGGATAGGCCTCCTGCTGGAACCTAATGGAGTGTGTGCCCAAGGTTACTCCACACATCTGCTCTTAACATCACTCATTTGGAGGGCAAGTGCCGAGCTGCAAGGCTACAGAGCGGGATGCATGTCTGATACCGACTGCTGTTCAACTGGGTTAGGGACGACATAAGCCTGTTTACACCAAGAACAATACATCGTTTCAGCATCGATATTACAATGTGCAAATCTGCAATAGTTCATTATAATGAATGATCAAGCAGTAATGCATTTGTGGCATCATATAACTTGGAGCCTGATTAGGCGACAGTAACTGTAAAGTTTGAATAGTCATAATAAATAATTTGAATAATTAATTAATAATAATTATAATAATAATTTTTTGAGAGTAAAGGCTCGTACACACCGGGACGCTTTTCGTTTGCATTTATCGTCAGCGTTTTTCCGCATTCAAGCCCAAGCGATTTCCCTGTTGTCGAACAGAAGAGTATGCAAAATCACTCCTTGACGTTAGATGGTGCTTAATGAAAAACAGAAAGACCCCGGTGCACAGGGTGAAGCTACACAACTTTAAGTTTCTGACACCCGCTTGTAACACAGAAGAAGAAGAGAGAAAGTTGACGCGCTTGTTGTTACTGGAGATTCGAACAAGCATGGATGGCATGCTCCACGTTTATATCGCCTCTGAGCATCTTCTTCAATGTGCGCTCGCATTGACAGTTTTGCGCTTGAGCGCTTCCAAGTGGTGTGAACTGCAACTTCAGCAGCTCCGTGCAAGTGGACAAAAGTGCCAATCTGATTGGTGGAGAAGGTTTTGACGTGGCGCGTTAAAATAAAAAAACGAGCATGAGGCGTTTCTTTAAAAATTACGCTTTTACTCCAGGCGTTTTGCGCATTGGTGTGCACGATCACATTTTCACCCTTTATTTAGTCACGAGGCATTAAACATCGACGAAAAATGCGAGCAAAAAGCATTACGGTGTGAACGGGCCTTAAGGGAGTTCACACCCCAACAATAACAACGAGTGTTTTATAACTGACTACAACTACAAGAGCCATGTAGAATCCATCCAACTTTAAAGAATGTGTTGTTTTTTTCTCCAAATATATTTTTATTAAACGTTTTGTGCAAAAAAAATCTGAATTTTATTTTAAATATTACAATAATATCCATCACACATATCATTTAAATCCTGACTCCCACATGAAAAAATTATAATAAAAAACAATATCAATGTTAAAAATTTAATTGTAATTAAATAACAAAAATCAAAAGATAAGGACATAAAATGCTAAATTATTTTACAAAAAATTACATTTCTTTTGTCCAGGCTAAGAATGCGTATTTAAAGCAGCAGGGTATGACGGACTACCTGGCATGTACCGTGTATTTTTATTTATTTATTTTTTTAATCGGGCAACAAAAATATCTACTTTATTTTTTATATACAGTCACAAGGCAATTTTTCTTCATCGGATTTCGTTATCTGACCAATTTTAAATCAAATAAATTTAATTCATTTAATTTTAAATAAAGGAAAAATGCAAGTCACTTTAAGATCTATTTTACTGAGCTGCTTTGCATTAGTCAACTTCAAACACTCCATCTGAGCCAATGTTTCAGATTATATCGAAAGTTTAACACACTTGCTGTTTGGAAAACAGCCATCCTCAGCCTTAAAATACACTGAACCAACAGCTAATTATGATTTGAGTTTCAGATGTGAGTTGCTCGTCTCTTTCCTTCAGAGTCACTTAGCAATAGAACTGAGTGCCAGGTAGTTCATCACAGCCTGCAACTTTAAATACACATTACTATCCTGGACAAAAGAAATCTAATTGCCTTTTTGTAAAATAATTTAGTATTTTATGTCCTTATCTTTTGATTTTTGTTTATTTATTTAATTTAATAACTATTTAATTTATTATTATTATTTTAAAACAATTTTTCATTAGGGGGTCAGGATGTGAATGATATGCGTGATGGAAATTATATTATTACCCAATGTAAATTTCTGATGTTTTTGCACAAAAACTAAACAATTCACATTCTTTAAAGTTGGATGGATTCTACACGGCTCTTAATGTTTTTTATTGTTAGTCAGTTGTAAAACAATAAAATACAAAAAAAAAAATGTATGTGAGTGATTCAAACATAGTTGGTATAGTTTGAGAGTAAACGTCTGTACTCTAAAAGAAATCTAATAATTATTCAAACTTTACAGTTACTGTTTCCTAATCAGGCCTAAAGTTACATGGTGCTACAAATGCATTAGTGCTTGTTCATTCATTCATTCATTTTCTGCCGCTTTTCCGGGGCCGGGTCGCAGGGGTAGCAGTCTTAGGAGAGAACCGCAGACTTCCCTCTCCCCAGACACTTCCTCCAGCTCCTCCGGGGGGATCCCGAGGCGTTCCCAGGCCAGCCGAGAGACATAGTCCCTCCAGCGTGTCCTGGGTCTTCCCCGAGGCCGCCTCCTGGTGGGACATGCCTGGAACACCTCCCTAGGAAGGCGTCCAGGAGGCATCCGAAACAGATGCCCGAGCCACCTCAACTGACTTCTCTCGATGTGGAGGAGCAGCGGCTCTACTCCGAGCTCCTCTCGAGTGACAGAGCTCCTCACCCTATCTATAAGAGTGCGCCCTGCCACCCTTCGAAGAAAACTCATTTCAGCCGCTTGTATCCGAGATCTTGTCCTTTCGGTCATGACCCAAAGCTCATGACCATAGGTGAGAGTAGGAACGTAGATTGACCGGTAAATTGAAAGCTTTGCCTTTCGGCTTAGCTCCTTCTTCACCACGACGGACCGGTACATCGACCGCATTACTGCTGCCGCTGCTCCAATCCGCCTGTCAATCTCACGTTCCATCCTTCCCTCACTCGTGAACAAAACCCCGAGATACTTGAACTCCTCCACCTGGGGTAAGGACTCTGACTTGGAGGTGCTGATTCTCATCCCAGCCGCGTCACACTCGGCAGCAAACCGCCCCAGTGCATGCTGAAAGTCCATGTTCGATGAAGCCAACAGAACAACATCATCTGCGAATAACAGAGATGAGATTCTGTGGTCCCCCAACCGGACCCCCTCCAGCCCCAGGCTGCGCCTTGAAATTCTATCCATAAAAATTATTAACAGAATTGGAGACAAGGGGCAGCCCTGCCGGAGTCCAACATCCACTGGAAACAAGTCTGACTTATTGCCGGCAATGCGAACCAGACTCCTACTCTGTTCATACAGGGACGAGACGGCCCTTAACAGAGCGCCTCTGACCCCATACTCCCCGAGCACCCTCCACAGAATGCCACGAGGGACACGGTCGAACGCCTTCTCCAAGTCCACAAAACACATGTGGACTGGTTGGGCATACTCCCATGAACCCTCGAGCACCCTGGTGAGGGTATAGAGTTGGTCCAGTGTACCACGGCCCGGACGAAAGCCGCATTGTTCCTCCTGGATCCTAGGTTCAACCATTGGCCGGATCCTCCTCTCCAGGACTCTGGCATAGACTTTCCCCGGGAGGCTGAGGAGTGTGATCCCCCTATAGTTGGAGCACACCCTCCGGTCCCCCTTCTTAAAAATGGGAACCACCACCCCAGTTTCCCAGTCCAGAGGTATTGTCCCCGACCTCCATGCGATGTTGTAGAGACGTGTCAGCCAAGACAGCCCCACAACATCCAGAGACATTAGTGCTTATTTCATTCATTAAAACAATTTTTAAAAATAATTTTCATTTCTACACATAAGAACATCTGACAGCTGTGTTTGCCAAGGTTTGTGAGGTTCATGACATACTTGGTGAATGTAAAAATTAACACTGAGCATGTGAAGCCCTCTCTCTCTCTCTCTCTCTCTCTCTCGAAAGACACTTTACAACAGGATTGCGAGGCAATGTAGTCACCCCTTGTATATAGTTTGCTGCTTTAAACGTGAGCTCTTTAAAGTCAAATGGCCCAAAGCTACAAGGTAAAACTGCATCAATGTTTGTTTATTCATTGAAATAAAAATAAATTAGTCAAATAAAAGAAAGAAAGAAAGAAAGAAAGAAAGAAAGAAAGAAAGAAAGAAAGAAAGAAAGAAAGAAAGAAAGAAAGAAAGAAAGAAAGAAAGAAAGAAAGAAAGAAAGAAAGAAAGAAAGAAAGAAAGAAAGAAAGAAAGAAGAAAATGCCTGATGAGTTAACTCAACTTAATAATTTTAATTATCAAGTGAGACACCAAAACCACGTACCAAGGTAGTAGTTCACAAAGTCTGCAGTGAGAGCAGGCTGCTTATGTTTGCGTCGTCCGTCCACGCTTGCGCTGATATCAGATGTGTCCACGGGGAAGATGTCTGTGCTGATTCCCATGAGCTCGGCTTTCCGCATCAGCTTCCGGATGGCTGAAGCACTGGAGGTGAGAGGTCGGGGAAGCTTCTCTCGGGGCACCCAAGCCTGCGGCCGAGTGTTTCGAGACAGCTCCGCTTTTGCCCTGTACTGCTGAAGCCTTGTGGTGATACGAGCCTAGATTTGGGAAATTACAGAGGCTTTTTTTTTTTTGATGGGCAAAACAGATATCAATAATATACAGAGCAGCATTTATAGATGTCATTGATTCTAATTGTACGTTTTTCAATTTAGTTAGTGTATAATGTTGCTGTTTGAGCATAAACAAGATTGTAAAGTTCAACAAACTGAATTATTAGGCCCCTCTGTATTTTTTCCCCAATTTCTGTTTAACGAAGAGAAGATTTTTTTCAACACATTTCTAAACATAATAGTTTTAATAACTCATTTCTAATAACTGATTTATTTTATCTTTGTCATGATAACAGTACATAATATTTGACTAATGTTTTTCAAGATACTAGCATTCAGCTTAACGTGCAATTTAAAGGTTTAACTTGGCTAGTTATGGAAGTTAGGGTAACTAAGTAATTATGTTGGCTGTTTAAATGCTATTTAAATGTATACCTTTTTCTGAGCCAAAAATGTACCAACTCCTTCTCCTCCTAGCGCTTTAATGTTATGACCAACATACTTCAGCCAGACCTTTAGACTAGTCTGACTCAAGTTGCAATATCTTTTTCAAATCGATCTGGCTTTTGGTTTTCAAAAAAAATTGCCCGGAAATCTCCTATTGACTTATCATTGGACCAAGTGCATCATAACTTTAAAAGAGAAATTTTTAGAAACACGTGATCCTTTCACAATCGAAGGGGCTGCCAAGCTGTGTAAATCTACATATTAAACTGGAGTGTAAGTTGTACCCCAGGGGTGCAAGAGTGCCCCAAATTTGCCTATTGACGTACAATGATGAAGAAACTTTAATTAAAAACATAGGGACTTCAAATCCCATTGACTTAACATTGGACCAAACTCTCCACTTACACCCTTGTGAATGGGGCATTACTGGCTCTTTACCTTCAACACCCCCAAGTCAACATCAAAGTTTGTCAACAAACTTTAGGTTCTAGTTGTATAATAATGGTTTATTCTGTAGACAATAGAAAAAATATATATATTGCTTAAGAAGGCTAATACTATTGACATTGAAATGTTTTTTAAAAAAAAGTAAAACTGCTTTTATTCCAAAATAAAACCAATAAGAATATCTCCAGAAGAAAATATTATAGGAAATACCAACACAATCTCACGGCAATTCGTAACTTTTTGATTTAGTGGCTAATTTGTATGAATTCATACGATCTAATTCGTACAATTTTGTACGATTTGCTCATTCCCCAATGACAGTTGGGTTTAGGGGTGGGGTTGGGTGCCACGCTTCCTTTTTAAAATCGTACAATTTCGTACTACTGAACTCATACGAATTAGCCACTAAACTGACAAAACAAAATATTTACGTTTTCTCGTGAGATCAGGCTGGAAATACTGGAAAAATCTAGGAAAAATTCCTTGCTCTGTTAAAGATCATTTGGGAAATATTTGAAGAAGAAAATAAATTCACAGTAGGGATAATCATTTCGACTTCTACTGTATATTCTTTTACAGAACTTGCTTTTGAAGGCCTATAATAAATGGCTAGTAAAAACAACAAGCTGCTTCCTAAGTTTGTGAGATCACGATCCCTAAGCTTTATATAAACCGCGACCCTGGAAGGAAGCAGGATGTTTCCTTCAACAAGTATAGGAATCAGAACCAAGGCCAAGCTAACCAATCAAAGCCTACTAAGTATTTCTGAGAGGGAGGGGCTCCAGGAAGTACCAGGAAGTAAACAAACGTAAAAACAAACATAGCGTAAAGGTCGAATGTTTGAAAAAATAACTATATCTATATAAAAAAAGCAAACAGAAAAACTTTGCTAAAAATGGCAAAATACTGGCAGATAATGTTGAATAACCCGTATAGAGGTCAATAAATCTGACCTGAGCTTCAGGTGTGAGCTGCTTCTCTCTTTCCTGCAAGGACACTTTGCAGTAGGACTGCAGGGCCAGGTAATTCTTCCTCTTCCATTTCCTGTCAAAGCGGTCTGCATGTTGCTTGCAGTAGGCAAAGAACGGGTCTGCAATGTCCTGTGGGAGGGAAAAAGGGATCGCAACTTCAGATACAGATATCTTGAACCAGAACTCGATAAAGCAGGAAAGTTCAGTGATGAATGACACCGCTTGTCATTATTAATTTCGAAAACAAACGTGTGCGAGCCCTGTTTGTGTGGTGATAAGATTGTAAAATGTAGCAGACTGATTGAAATTATGATTGGATGAAATGAAAACACAGTCACTGTAAAACGGTGATAAACAAATCTGTGACCACATGATTGCATTAATGCAGCAAGTTGTAAATTGCTTGGCAAACATATAGTCCACAACACAACACATCACACAGCCTCTCAAAATTAATTGTCCCTTTTTATTACTTTATAATCCAAGCGTATAATATCATATTGATGTCTCTTTGTACCGATGATTCATACACTGCTATTAAAGTTTTTATGTTTATTAATTATTTTATTAAGCAAGAATGTATTAAGTTGAAAAATGACAGTAAATACAGTTGAAAGAAATTTGTCCAGATACAAAAACTTTTAAGTGCGATCTGAAATGTTATTCTAAACTAGCTTTTTTTTCAGGCTCCTGTGTCTAGGATTAGTAATTTCACTGTTATGGCAAAGAATAGGTTATTTTGATTGCCTTTAACATGAAATAACTAAACTAAAATAGGAGGCTGAGAAAAAATGCTCATTGTAGAAGAAAATTCCAGATAGCACTTAGAGGTTTTTGCATATAAACTTTTCCAATCTTAAGCTGTTATTGCTCCTTTTGAACTTCCATTCAAAAAAGAATCCTATAACACTTTCCACAAAAGTACCAAGCATCAATAATATCTGTAAAGATTTCTTGAACACCAACCATCACCAACACCAGCATATTACAATGATTTTACAATTGCTATTTATAATAGATAACAGTTATCAAATAAATACAACCTTGGTAACCATAAGAGATTTAAAAATAAAATGTATTAATATTTTGTTATTCCATTATTAACAATTCATTCCTAGTGCTCTAACTAAACACTGAACAAAGATGTGTGTTCAGTTTGCATTATTTATTTGGTACATTATTCAATCATACAAACCAAGAACACAACGATGAGCCTCCTACATTCAGCCTCTTTACTTTCTCTTTACTTTACTTTTACACTTTACTCCTTTACTTTCGTAGATAAAGAAATGGTGTTGTACGCACTCCACTGAAGAAATCCATTAGCCTACATATTAAATTTAGTTTGTTAAGCACAAAAATTTGTTTCAAAACTATTTCTAAATTCAGTTCTAATTTCCTGCAAACGAATAATTGAACAATAATAATAAAGTTTGGTCAAAAAATGAGTTATATTCAAACACACGTCCTATTCTTGTGCCCCATATGGTGACGCATACGTCTTCAAAACAGATGGACAGATCTAAACTTGTTTTTACTAAAACAAATATAAATATGCATATAATAAATATACCAATAATAACATTATACAAATTGGCATAAAAAAACTGAAAAAAACCCTGAGGTGAAGAAGACATGAAGATAGTGGTTTGTATATTTATGCAGAAAATATTAATTTTTGTAATATTTTAATCCTTTAATTTTTTCAAATCTAAAGATATTTGTGTGTTGCTGCACATCCTGTGTGTATTAAGTAATGTGTAAGCATTTGGACTCGCATAGGCACATAACTAACATGCGCTGTGCTGGACTTTAGAGCAGCTTTTAAGGCCGGCTCACACTGTGCGATTTTTTATAATCCTGAACGATTGTAGCATGTCAGACTGCACGAACATGGCTCCCATGTCACACTGTAAGATCTCAGCTGTCATAAAGTCAGACTGAACGACAATGAAGATGCGCCAAACACAAAAAAAAATGCCCCTGGAGTTTGACGTCATCCACCCGTGACACATTCACTATCCCGCGTTCTGAAATGATTCCTCACAGCAAACCTAAACAATCTGTAGCAGCAATTTTGCACACAGCGTGTCTCAATAATAAAACCAGGAAAACAAAACTGTTTTGACATTTCCCCGCGGTCATTTGAATTGTTGCATGGATTGTGTCATTAAATTCGGAGCTCCTATTGGTTCTTGGATTGACGCTCATCTCAGCTGTTGCCACACTGCAGGAAAGTGTCTGAAATCTTCTGTCTGTGAAAATGTCAAAGCAACAATCAAAGATCACGGATTTTAGCCTAGGATTTCAGGAATCTTTTAGGATTTCCCAAATTTGTCTCAATGACAAAATCGTGACTGAAATCTCACAGTGTAAGCAGGGCTTAAGTTGGTCATTGGCACAGTCTATTTCAGTTACTCAAAATATCATCGTGCCAACAATGCGCCTTAACACACCTCCTTTTTAGACCAGAACACCCAAGAGTCCACAAAGTGGCGCAAATGGATTGTTGAAAAGTTGCGCTGCTCTGAAAATAGCAACAAATCGCACCTTACACATATTGCCTTATTGTGCTGGGTTTCTTTTCTGCTGATTAAAACAAATGCCTGCTTTGCAAAAGTCAGAATATTATCATTGATATTCAGCTGATTTCTCGAGTCACGTCTAACAGCATGAAAACAAACTTGCTTGTGGTGTAAAAGTTTTAATCTTCTTTTTTATAATTCTCCCAACTCAGAGGAAGGAGATGAAAGGGTTTAAGTCTTTAAGTTCACAATCTCTGAATGATTTGATTTAAGCTATTTCAAGATATTTATTACCATCATCTCAAACACCACATTATTGTTAACGCAGCACAATTGCGGTGAGTTTGAAGTGCTCACACACCTGATGATTTCCAATGTACGATTTGATTACGGCAGAAATGGGAGTATCTTCAGAAATACAGTCTCACGCTTTCTGGCTGTTGTGATAATGATGCTCAGCACTCCAGATTTTATAGACCACCAGTGTCTGTGCGTTCTCAGATAGCTGTGATAAATAGCTGGTCACAAAGGGCCTGTAAAATCTCCCCTCCCTTTTTAAAGGACAAGTACATTTAGTAGAGAATGTGGGAGCTGAAGCTGAGGGGCGAGACAATGACTGATGTAAAGCTGCTGGGATTGTTCCAGGAATGGACAGAGTCTGCAGGTATGCCTTTCTCAGAAACTGCCTTCAACAGAATGGGAGGAAAATCTTAGAACAATGTCAGCTTATTTCAGCAGTTTCAAATCCAGACCCACTCTAAGCTAAATGTAAAATTCCCTGCATGTCAATAAATTAAAAGCGCAATCTCCATGACATTTAATGAATAAAACAGGCAGCTTGTGCTAAGAAGTTTCTCCAGAAATGTATGATACCGTAATCGCTAAATTTAATGCAAAAGAAAAATAAATAATACATAAATAAAAAAATTAGAGGAACTTGGCATTTTTTAAATTGTGCAGATTTTCTGCAAGTTTTGGACAACCAAGTATACTAAACTGAACTGAAGCAGTGTTGGGGTAATACATTACAAGTAACACATTTTGTTAAAAAAATAAATATTAAAGGGCCCCTATTATGCATCAAAAAATGTCATATTTTGGTTTGGGGGGTCTCCAACAACAGGCTGATATGCATGCAAGGTCAAAAACACTTTCATTGTCTTATAATATGCATTTATTTTTACCTAATTATCCCAAAGACAGCCATATGATTCGTTCAGCGATTCATTTAAACCCAAACCCCTCCTTAGCGCGATGCTAATCTGAGCTGATTAGTCCAATGACCCAGTCTGTTGCGATTGGTCGACTGCTTTTAGCAGACAAAGAGAAAAGCACTCGTTAGAAAATTGATGGGAACACAGCACAAGGCTGGGGCTACAATGCTGAGGTATTTTTGCAAAAATAAACTTCAATCACTGACTCTTCACATTCTTCTTTTTTTGCTACAGTGTTTGTGGGCGAGGGGTTTCAATTTACACTGACGATACATTTAAACCACTCTGAGTCGAATGAATCAAGTTTTAAACATGGTGCACTTTCAGATTTAAGCCTTAGCTGAATATTTTACTTCACTTAGAGATCCCCATCATAAGGGCTCTTTAATATTTGAGTTAAAAATGTAATGCAAGTTACTTTTTATTTTAATTAATTAGTATTAAAAAAGCTAATTTCTCAATTAAAATTTTTGTAGTCATGTTGAATCACGTACCCAATCGAAAAAAAGGAAAAGGGGATTGTCTTAACGAACAGTAAATTTATGTAACTAATAAGACAAAAACTAAAAGGTAGAAAAGTAGCAAACACACTGCTTTAAACTTTAATAAATCTGTATATACAGTATATATAGCTCTGTGGTCAGAAAGTTCTCAGAAGATAACATTATCCAGAGCTCCTCTATTGAAAAAACCTGCAAGTTCTAAAAGAGATCAAGTCTCAGCAAAGGTAAGAAAAAGTAAAGCAAAATTAGCTCATTACTTACCATAAAAAGTAACCAAGTAACACAAATACTGTAATGCATTTTACTTTCAAAAGTAACTTTCCCCAACACAGCCTGTAATTGTCCATCTGAATAAAGTGAATTCTGCAGCATGCACATGTGCACCTATCAGCACTTTTTTTTTAGCTAAAAGCTCGTTCTTGCACAGGCTTAAATCGTCGTAATCTAATTTGAATACAAAATCAATTCTGAACTTTTAAGTATCGATTCAGAATCGTTACGTGGAAGCCTTGATTTTTTTTCCCACCACTACCATCTGCACAGGCAAAACACGTAAAACACAGTGAATAAAAAAAAAACATGATATCAAAAAAATAAATGTTTAAAAATAGAAAGAAATTTTTAAATAACAAACAAAACTCCCAGATTAAATATATATATATATAAATTTCGCTGACTTCTGGATTAGACATTTTAAAATTCCATGACATTCCAGAAATTCCCTGACCCATGGGAACCCTGCAAATCTCTGCAGTTGAATTGTTAGCAGTAAGTTTCTCCTCTGAGTTCACATCTCCTCGGCACACGCGTGGCATTTCACCCCCTCCCTCTAGGGCAGATTGAAGCACAGCCATTTTCGGTCATCCACGGATTCGTTTAGGCTTAAGGTGTCTCGGTGGATGCTATCAGCCCACTCACCTGTTGATATGAGGCCCTTTACACAGCTGACTGGATTAAGTGGATTGCAGTGAGTAGGCACTTTTTGCTAGTGTTTATCTGTGCTGAACGCGACCATCATACGCTTCTGCAATATGGACTGCATATTTGAGCCACGTCGCTGATGGTCTGTGACCATGGCCTAGGCTAGAAATTTTCCCAATTGGCTGACCTCATGTGTTGAGCCCTCTCTCTGGCCGCACGCATATCTGTTTGATAAACTCCTATTTTGGAGTTTAAATACACAAGTGACAAATGTGTCCAAATTGAATTAAAAACTTCTTAAAGGCAAAGTCCAACTAACTAAACTACTTAACTACAGTTCAGCACTTTCACTTTCATTCAGGAACATTTCATGCATGCCCTCAGAGACAAACGTGATATTGGAAGAGAGTATGAACTGCTGGAAGAGTGCTGTTTTAATGGAATTTGATAGTGCACGCCGTATGGCCTTCACAATAGGGCTGTGCGATAACACGATATTTAATCGTAGACGATCATAATTACTGCACGATCCACTCTTTCGGAAAAATCGTTATATCGCCATTTAGCTTAAAACGTAAAAAAAAATCCATTAGTTTCACTCCGAGCAGATTTTATATTTTTTCGTTTCTGTTCTGGCGTTCAGTATTAAACAAAACATTCTGAAAACGTTTTTCTAGAAAAAAAATACCGGTTAATAACGTTATTTTATTACAAAGTATTGCAGGGCTCTAGAGTGCCCTGGTTTCTTAATGGTGCAACTAAAAATTCTATTAGAGGGGTAAAATTAAATGAATTTTCGATAAGTATTGTTAATGAAATATTTATAATATGAACTTGCTTTTGGTTTTATCTATACAGGCTCTGCGCTCTTACGCGCGCTCCCGCTCACCAGCAGTAGTTGATTGACAGACACCGCTTAAAGGCGCTACACACAGCCAGCCCCATCTACTTAATCCAGCGGCAAGTGCTGAAACACGCCTTCCTTTTTAAAAATGTATTTTATTTTTTAAATCTCCTAAATTAGGCTAACATAATCTCCCTCTGAGATATTAGTTCAAAAGCGTTATGTGCTGTAGGCTATTAACAAACACCCCCTGTATACAGTTTACACACTGCAGGTCTACAGTTCTGATGTGTTATGAATTGCATGTTTTAAATGACAGTGAGACATGCTGTATTTGGTTTTTATTGTAAAATATACATTATAACCCAGTACACAGTAAAATAATATTTTTTAAAGGCCTATTGGCAGAGTATAGCCGTTAAGATTAATTAGTCCAAGCATGTTATTTTATTAATATTAAAACAAATTACAAACTAGCCACTTTTTGATTTTATTTAGTTTCCGTATATTTTTATCAAACGAAAAATGCAATTAATTGTGTCAGGGATGCGGCACTTTTGTTTTAATCAGAGAATAAGATTATATACCCTATTTTAGTTATTTAGTGTAATATATAGTTATTTAGTTTAATTATGTAATTTATAAATATATAAATAATTTTGTGCTGTTTTGATTTAGGCATAGGCAGAGTATTAATTTTACTTGTAAATACAAAAGATTATGCGGTTTAGTTTTTTTTTGATGGCACTTTATTGCATGTTGAATACAATTACAAGGATTTTTATTAAACAAGAGCATACCACAAGATATTTTTGTTGGTTTAAAGATATAAAAAGTATCATTCTCATTTTCTTGCCTTATTTATCTTTAATATAAATATAAAATTGTATAGGCTACATTCATTGCAATGCGTGGTGCACCTAAGAAAAAAAGGCGCACCAAGGCAAAACATTAGTCTACAGCCCCAATTTTAAGAACGGAAAGATCTGCTCTGCGCCACGGCGCATGGTCTAACAGGGTTGAGCTTAATCTTTTAATGAGTTATAGATGTGCTTTGAGAATAAACCAATCAGAGTCTCATATCCCATTCCTTTTAAGAGTCAGTTGCGTGTGGCAAATGGCGCATTTGCTATTTACATGGCGGACTTTGTAAGTGAAAAAACTGAACGCTTCACTAGCGAGAAAACAGTTAAACAGAACATCTGCAGCGGCAGAATGAGAGATGAGCCTCCTCATTCTTTACTTTCACTTTCACTCTCGTGGATAAGGAAAAGTGTTGTACGCATAATATAATTTATATTAATTTAATTTATAATATAACAACATTATAAAAAAGCAAATTGTCATGAATAAACTGAAAAAGCGTCGAGCTGACACTAGCAAACAACAAATGCTTCGCGCCATGCGCCGCATTGCGACGGGTGTAGCCTAGCCTTGGGGTCCCGGTTAATCCGCGGGTCAAGTAATCAAAAAGTAGGCTACATGACGTTTAATTATGGGTTGCAGGTTAATAAGACCAAACATTGGTTGTGCAAACTTGACATACTTTCTCTAAAATTTTAAAGTGTTTCCAGCTATAATATCTTTTTATAGACTGGCATAAATACGCATCACGGCCAGACATTTATAAAAACGAGCGCTTAGCCTACCTCTTGCGGATGCATATTCGGTTATTTCTTCAGTAGCCTTGTAAATAATGTATTTTATTAATGCATCGTTTATAAGGACTAAGCTATTAATTACTGTAATTCTCCGAATGGAAAATGCTTGGGTGGTTTGATCATATCATTCAAAACTTTAGGCTATCTGTCATGTTTATGAGCTGCCCCTCATCCTTCAATATTACAGATCGATTTATCAGATGATTTGTCATAAGAGAAATATTAACAAAAGAATTTTCTTTATGGAGACCCATCTAAAAACAAGCGACAATCAATAATTCGTTTTGTATAAATACAAGTTTTAATAGCAAAAACTTAAACCGAAACATACTTTTGTACATGAAAGAGCAGGTTCTCGGTAACCTTTAGGACAAGGTTGCATCAGAAACGACTCTCGCTTATGACATCTGCTTCGAGGGCATTTCACGTTGTATGCTCCACAGTCACATTTGTAGGTCTACACATGATTTAAATGAATGCTTTTTGTCTCCCAAATTCATGTAATAAAGAGAACGATAAAATAACGTTATTAACCTGCTAACTGTAAACGTTTCTGTTCAGAACGATTAAAGATAATCTTGTTTTATTTTCTGCTCCTGCAAATGTCATTCGTTTCTGTTCCTTGAACCGGTTAAGAGCCCTGAAATATTCTTAAACATACATGGTAGGAGTATATTTTTATATGGGGACATTAGTTTGGTTGTATTGTACCTTTGTATTTTGCAAAATAGTACTTAAAAACCAACTTGAAAAAGAAATGGGATAAAAACCGTGAATCGTGATTTCCCCAGAAAAAAATCGTGATATGATATTTTTTCCATATCGCCCACCCCTACTTCACAATGGTAAAAGTTTGATTGCAGTGTTTACATGTCTGTACTGCACTTCAATAATGCGACTAAAATCGGCATACTCCACATGTCTTAATCTGATTTCTGTTTAGTTTGATTATGACCTTAATCAGATTAAATTAATCAAAATTCTATGTTTACATGGTAGACAATCAGAGTATTGTCTTAATCGCATTAAAATCGGATTATTGGTGTCCATGTAAACGTACTCTTTGATTTTCTTTGTTCTGTGGAATAGAAAAAATGTGTGTGTATTTTAACAATTACAGTAAATGGGGACTGGAGCTTCAGAAAATGCAACTTGAAAAAAAAAAAAATTCAATAAATAAATAAATATTCTACATTTTGGACGTGATAAAATCAATTTGTGTGTCAAACTAATTTTGTAAATTTAAATAAAAATTTAAAAATCCATAAAAAGGAATAAAATGTAAAAGCAATTCCCTCCAAATTATTGTTTACAAGAAATGGCCAGTAAAAAATAAACATTTAACTGATATTTTAACTGCCTGTCTGACCTTATGTGGATAGGTTATAATTAAAACAAAACGAAACAAAACAATTGTTTCAGGAATCCAATTTAACCACAGAAACAGGTGTAAAAAAAAATTGTAAAGGTGTATAAAAAAAGCCTATGAATGAAAAAGGAGTTTGGCTAATTTTTGACCTTGTATGTAAAAAAAAACTTCATACTAAATATATTTAGCTTCCCCCTACATCTGACACATATTTTATTTTATACCCCTTACAATTTAACAACTGGGAACGCAATTTTGTGTTCCACAAGAGTCAGTCCAACTTGAACAAATGCGAGAGAAATCAAACCTTTGATTTAATGATATTGCTTTTTTGTTAAAAAAAAAGTAGAAATAAAAGAATGGCTGAAAAAGTGTGTAGAAATAAGGGTGATAAGGGTAAAATTTGTCTGATTACTTGTTATGGATAAGTTGGAGATCGTAGGGAATTTAAAATACAAGTGAAATCAAAACTAACAATATAATTTTGTTAGCTCACATTGCTAGTTTTGTAGTAAACAATTCATCTGTGCATGTCATTAAGAAAAAAAATGTTTGCCCTGTCTGAAAAAGCACTTCCTGTTTGTTTTTTCTAAATACTCTATTACGTCTGTCTGAGGTATTGGGCGTGGCTAATATACTTAACCACGCCCATCCAACTGTCAGTTTTGACAACAAACAAAAATAGTGAGCAGGAGGTGTCTGTGATGCTGTGTTCATACCAGACGCAGCACGCGATATAAATTGCGCTATTAGCGGGTAAATAGACGTCTGAACATTTTGAGTTTACTCACTACATTCGGTGTCACATTCACTTCATAATAGACGCAGATTTGTGTCATGGACAAGGCTTCTGTCTGCCTGGTTACTCCAGCTTCATTGCTAAATGGCTAACATGGATTTTATTGAGAGAGTAGTGATGTGCTTATGTGCTTTAGGAAGGCTGAAAAACAGCATAGATTCGTTCGGCGCGGTGTCTGAGTCCACTAGATCCTTTCAGAGGAGCACCCAGCTCTGTGAGTTCATCAACTCCTCCAGAAACTATACCTGGATGACAGAAGCTTTCATCTGTGCTTCAGACTGAGCCAAGCCCAGTTTGACAGGCATTACGTCATAATCACGTCCCTACAAGAGCAAGCTCCTGATTGGTTAACATGGTGCGAATGTCCGCTGAAGTTCAGATTTTTTAAGCGCAACAACTCACATCACTTCATTCGTGCGAATCCTGTCATTCGCACCGCCTCATTCATGCAAATCATGCCACAGGATGGCTGTTCACGTCTTTGCATTGACGTAACATGTAAATGACTAGCGCTTGACACTTCATTAGCTTCTGGTGTGAACGCAGCATTAGGCTGTATTAACTCTCCCGAAACCCTTTTCCCAAACCCAATCTTTATGAATGAAATGCCTACTTTACTACATCCAATCAGCTCACAGTAGAAAATAAACAAGCCACGCCCACCGATTCCCATTTAACATTCCGTTTCTCTAGGACTGCGTCACAATACAAAAAAACGGTCACAGCTTCAGGTCAATGCAGACTTTAAAGAACAATCTCTGCATTTTAAAACTGATTCGAGAAAGAGCATATCACACAAGATGAGCACATAAGACACCAACCTCTTCTGCAGCAGCTTCAGACAGCAGGCCTTCTCTCTGAGCACAGGTGACATGGAAGAAAGAGCGACACATCCCGGCATCACAGCTGATGCAAACGCCCGTTCGAGCAAAACGCGTGTCCTCGCACAAACTGCACTCCTGCAAAGCATAAACACAAACCGTCCACTGTGACAAGCAAACCATGATGTGCTTACAAAAAATCTGACAGGCCAAACTTTCCAGCATTTGCTGACTTTAGGTGTTGCTCCTGTCATGCTAATGACTTGGGATTATTTCTATTTTTGCAAAGTCATGAAAGGTAAACCGAAAGCTGATTGTGTAACGGAGCTTGGATGTGGAAGAGAAATCTTGAAACACCATTTTAACAATCCCACGTTCATTTGCTGTATAGTTCTATATTTAAGATAAGGTGGACAACGAGTCTCTAAAAGCCCATTTGACTTTCTCCAATTACTGGAGTTGAAAATTAAAATAATAATAGCCTTTCTCTAGGAGTAATTTCTTTTCACATGTACAGCACAAACCATTAAAGAAAGCCTTTCAAGTGCTTCTAAAGTAATTTGCTTCCCAGTAAAAGGAACCTCTTCTGACTTACTGACACATAAAATAATGTCAGATAGAGTAAATGTCAAAATGTCTACAGTCGACAGAAAATCTTGGGAGGGAAGTGAAAGACGGCCTTTGCTCGCTGAAAAAAAGTCAGCATTTCACATCTTTTTATCTGAAAGCGAATTTCTTTTGTTTTCGAAATTAAGTGTCAAGAGCAAAATGTCTTTTAGTGAATCAGTGTTAGTCGATTTACTGCACTTTTCAAGCACTTTTTTGGTTGAATAATATCTAGAATATTACAGTTATTTTATTAATTCATGATTTTACTAAATCAGTGAATAATAATTTGAAATATGTGCTAATATGACATTAATAAAACAGATCATTTTTGTTTAATAATGTAAATTCATTCACACACAATTATACAATCTGCAGTTCAAACATTTTAAGAAAGTAATACTTTTATTCAACAATTAAAGTTTAGATAAATGTAGTTCTTCTGATCTGTCAATTCATTCAATGGAGTGAGTATATGCACACAGATTTTTAATTTCAGCCAGCCAGCCTCAGCTCTTCAAGTGAACTGTCTTTCGATTATAAAATTGCCACTTTAGGGTCTGATTTCTTTAAATATCCGTGATCTTCACTGCCTGATATATATATACAATATAAACTGGATCTCAGAAAAGAACCCCAAGAAGCATTGTATTCAATTCGATTTTCACCCGCCATGTCTTTAAAATATTTTACCCCAGTACTTTCAATAGAGTCTCTGCGCTCGTCTGTTGATCCTGACGGCGCTAGCGTTTACACGTTCTTTCGTCTCGTTTTACGCTTAAACAACTAAATGAATGCTTAAGGCCCAATCCCAATTCTACCCCTTAGCCCTTCCCCTTACCCCTTGTTCCTGTACCCTCTTGTCCCAATTCTCTTAAGCTTGAAGGGGTAGGGCTAAGGGGAAGGGGTAGGTAGCCCTTCGAATTAAGATTTTTCAGGACCACACTCGAAACCATGTGGTAAGCAAATTTCCCGGCATACACCAGCCACAACGGCTGAATAGTTTCACCAGGAAGTAAGGAGATGCACAAATTAGCATTTTTTGTCATTATTATGAATTTTTACAACAAACAACACGTTTTAATATATTCATAACCGTGTTCATGTTTTACCGTCATGCTTTTAAAAAAAAAAAAAATTGCAATCTATAATCCCTAATAATAGCTCCTGTATAGCAGTCCCACATCATTCTGGCACTCGATGACACTCGAATACCCTGTCAGAAAAGTCTAGTCACTGGGAATGCCCATTTTACAGAGTCTGCTATAATGTAAATGTTGTTTTTGGTGTGTTTACATAGATGAATATGGGCACTGTGTAAATGCACAGTATAGTTACAATCTTAATGAGACATTAGATCGTTATGATGACATAATATATGCCTTCAGTGATTTCCTGAAGATAAATACCAAAAAATAACACAACTACTGCAGTCACGATTGTCTGATCTCAAATGAAGCAAGAGATTGCGATGACATCTGATGATGTGTGCAGGTGTTGTAGTGGCCTGACCAGTAGCTTTTGATGTGGAGATGCTATTGCCCTAAAAAAAACTAAATAGTCATAAAAACACATAAAAATCTGAATATACCCAAGGAATGGTATAACAGAAAATTATGGCAGTTTTAAAACCTTGACTTTTCCAAATCGCGGTAAATCTTCCATCATGAATCATAAATCATGCCATGCCTATTTATGACTGCTGAAAAATTGTGAGTTTTTTAATATCTTTATTCTGTACCACTTTATTTTGATGGTCCATTTGAATATTAGTAGACTGTCTGCTTAATATCTATTGATACTGCTCCTTCAACAGTCATTTAACTGACTATAAGAAACTTTGCAAGTACATGTCAACTTACACTAACCCTAACCCCAACCCAACCTAACAGTCTACTAATAATCTGCTGAGAATTAGTTGGCATGTAGATGTAATGTAACTTAAACTCAACAAATATAACATCAATAAAAAAATATAGTGTGACCCTTTATTCTGACATTTTAAATTATACAAAAGTGTCAAGTAGACACTAAGTTATGCATTCAGATGTACTTGCTTTTAATTTGTCACAGATTCCAATATAGCACATCTCCTCCACTAACATTCTTCAGCTTCAAATGATGTTTGCCATATTGCTAAACGTTGTTAATATATAAAAAGTTTATTAAAGCAGCGTTATCAACCGCTTTATAATGCAATGGTCGTTTTATTAATGAGTGAGTCATCTAAACAACTGTGGTACTTGCCTTTGCTCCATACTTTGAGTAGTTCATCTCTGTAAGTGTTACTGGCCTCAGTTTGTCAATATCTCCAAATGCGACCCCTGGAACATACAGGGCACACACCACATGCACCCACCTTCAAAAAAACGAAGGAGAGGTCAGTATACATCAATATCATCTCTCTTATTCAATTATCATAGTATAGAGATAATTCCTTATTCACTTCATCTGCTGAAAACTAACAGTGATGCTTTTAATACAGAAGTACACTATTAACCCTTTTATCAACCCTCTTAGTCATGTAATTTTATTTAATTTAGCACAAACTAGGCTACAATGATATGCAACAAAGATAGATGCATATGCTTGCATTAAAAAATAATAAAGATTATGCATGGATAGTATGTTTTAACAAAATAAAAGTCACAGAAACACTTTTGAATAAGATCTTTGAAAAAACAGTTTTATTGGCTAGAATATTTACTACAAAATCATTATTTTTACTCTTTCTGAAGTAAGAATACAATTTTTTTTTATTCTGTAAACCATTTTTTTTCCACAAGGGAAGTATGGAAGGGGAGGTGTAATAGGCCATGCACATTTAGTAGTTTCATACATTGGGAGACAAAAGAACCTCCCCAATGAATGCTAATGTTGGGTAGGGGGGTGAAGCGGTGGGGTTGGTGTTGTGAGAACCAGCCTAAAGAAAGCAAGAAATGCGAGGAGATTTGAAGATTTTTTTGTAAATGCAGAGAACTATATTGTAAATGTTATTAATAGTATAACGAGAAAACGAGAGTAAGAGCCACTGATACCTTCATCATGGCCATGTAAAATATGAGGCCAAAATACTGGTACATCTCACTTATGCTTACATATTAATTTTGATAATTTATATTTATACAGTTAGAAGGAAAAAAGTTCTCTATAGCAAATTATTAATTTTCATTTTTTTATCTTTATATTTTACTCATTTTTATATATATTTTTATATTTAAAAAAAAGACATAAAAATATAGAGTTCTAAAAATTAAAAATATAGAGCAGAGGTCTTAAACCCTGCTCCTGGATGTCTGTTAGCCAGAAAAGCTCAACCATAATCAAACACTGAACAACGCAGCATCAAGGTAATGGACTACTATTCATTCGCTCTTGAATACTGACAATATCCTTAAAGCCCTTCTTCAGTGGAGGAAATACACAGTTAAAGGTTCAAATGTACTCTAACTTGACCATTCGCTGTGACAAAATTTCAAATGCAGACTTTAGGAAGGAGAAGTCCAATATAAAGATATCCATCTCTCGGTGAGCGCACGCTCCACACTTTAATTTGCTGTGTTTTTCATGCTCTAGTGAAGTAGTAAATTTGGGTGCAGGCGGGCTGAGGAGCACTATCAGTGATAACGTGGCTTGAGTCTTCACGCTTCAGACGCTTCTCTCTTCCTCTCCGTCTCTCTCTCTCTATCCCTCCCTTCGAGCCAAATACACTACGTCTTTCTCTCCTTCACTCATCCTGCATATACCTGGTTCTCTTCAAATATTTAGCATTTTTAGAATGCTAGCACAAAGAAACTTTCATCGAATATACAACAATTAAAGGAGTCGCTGGAATATGAAAGGTTTGATGTGGATGGTTGAGTCTTTAATTGGTCTAATAATGATGACTAATGATTCAAATGTAATGTCAGTGGAGGCATTGGTTGAAACACACCTCCCTGCGTCAGTTTCTTTGAAGATTCCGTCCTGACTGGGACAGAGCTCGCAGCTGGGGGAAACACCGTTCTTGCAGGCGTCACAGAACCATGGTTCTGTTGAGTTCTCTGAGGCCGAGCTCATGATTGAGTCACTCTCACCATCGACACCATAACATCCTGAGAGGGGCAACAAAAGCATCAATCATTAAACAGCATATGGATAAAAACTGCAAAATGTTACCAAACGAAAATACAAAGTCACAAAGAGGTTCAAGTTTGTGTAAGCTTTGGCAGTTAAAAATGGACTAAGTTTTAAAGGAACACTCCACTTTTTTTTTTGAAAATAGGCTCATTTTACAACCTTTATTTCAATTAAATTCAATTCATCTTTATTTCTATAGCGCTTTTACAATGTAGATTGTAAAAGCAGAAGATTATAGTAAATTGAAACACTGTCAATTTAGCACAAGAAATATTCTCAATCTAGGTAACTTTGAGCATGACTAGCACATATTACCTTTGCAAGCAGGTCGTCAAGTTTGTTAATTTTACTGAAGTTAGCTGATTTTCAGGCACTGCGTTATATCATTGTTCCTGCTGCAGCCATGATACGGCAGCAAAAGTCCTCGATAAATAATCTGGATTGCAAGTATAGTTCCTACACATCTTGGCAAAAAAATTGCATTTTCAACTTATGTCAGTCTTAATACATGATGTACAGTAACCACAAAAGACTCAAGCTTAAAAAAGGAAGATTTAAACTCTGGTCATTTTTGAGTGAGATGCTAATGGTCTAATCTGATTCAATGATCTATGCTAAGCTAAGCTAAGCTAAAAGTGTTCCAGCCAGATGCAAAGGTCAGCTGAATAGAATAAAAACAAACGGTAAAACACTACTGTTTAACCGGTTTTGGCAGTTGTAAAATGTGTTTATTTTCTAAAAAAAAAAAAAAAAGACAACTGTTCCTTTAACTTGACCATTGTTCTACATTCAAAAAAAGAAAGAAAAAAGCATGAGGCTATAAACAAGAAGAATAAAAAGCACAACTATTTGATGAAAAATTTTAGCACAATTTTAGATTTTAATATATTTGTAAAATATATATACAGTTGAAGTCAAAATTATTAGCCCCCTTTTGAATTTTTTTTTCTTTTTTTAATATTTCCAAAATTATGTTTAACAGAGCAGGGAAATTTCACAGTATGTCTGATAATGTTTTTTCTTTTGAAATAAGTCTCATTTGTTTTATTTCGGCTAGAATAAAAGCAGTTTTTAATTTTTTTAAAAGCCAATTTACTAGCCCCTGTAAGCTAATTTTTTTTTCGATAGTCTACAGAACAAACCATCATTATATAATAACTTGCCTAATTACCTTAACCTGCCTAGTTAGCCTAATTAACCTAGTTAAGCCTTTAAATGTCACTTTAAGCTGTATAGAAGTGTCTTGAAAAATATCTAGCAAATATTATTTACTGTCATCATGACAAAGATAAAATAAATCTGTTATTAGAGATAAGTTATTAAAACTATTATGATTAGAAATGTGTTGAGAAAATCTTTTCTCTGTTAAACAGAAATTGGGGGAAAAAATAAACAGGGGTGCTAATAATTCAGGGGGGCTAATAATTCTGTATATATATTTTATGATGACCTTTCATGGGAAATTGCTCTAATCTTCAATGTTACGGTAATATGCTGATTTGGCATAGAACACTTTTTAAACACTTATTTTGACACTTTTTATGATTAGAAAGTTTATCAAACAATTTATCTGACAAATCTTGAATCTCAAGGTACTGAAGAACTGATACATTGATAACTTACACATCATACTACAAGGTCATGTTAACTGGCTCTTTCATTGAAACAGTAAACAAAAATGTAATTTTAAAAGTATTACTAAAGTTGGGTCAAATTTTTAATCCTACATTTCAGCTACTACTGAAAATGCATAGTATGTTTTCAGAAAAGAAATGTGAAAAGCGTAAATACATTTGATGAAAAAGTTATTTTTTTAAAATGAAAACAACAAAATAAAAATGTCGGTTTTAAAACGGGTGCAAGTGAACATACCAGCAAGCCAATTACTACAACAGAAAATACCATTATGGCTGAGCTGCATGATGTTGCTATTGTGCATGTCAGAAGGGTAAAAAAAGACATCTAGTGCATTGAATGGTTTTGTTGCCAAACCTTTTTCCCTGAAAACATTAATAACAAGCCTATTTGATCAAATGGCAGCACCATAAGTCAAAGATGGAAGTGTTTGGGCCAATGAAAGCTTTTTAATGCTGTCCCCTTAATTTCCTCAGGTTGCCAAGACAATTATTGTGCTGATCAGGTTACCATGACGCCTATTACACTCCGCAAACGTGCTCCATGCCACCAATAAGGGTGGCAATCAGCTCCTTCCCAACACTGCAGAGATAACGCTGCTGTTCATAATACAGCAAACCGGCCCCCGGGCAGTGAAGAAATGGAGAGACAGACAAGCAAATAAAAGTTCAGGTCCTTTGCATACTCACTATAAAAGACCCAAACAGCGAATCGTGCAGAGAATGCTCAAGCACGGCTTCTCTCTAACCAGTAGACTGAAACTTCTAGATTTGTGATGATAAACACAGTACTCGACTTAGAATTGGTAGAAAGCTTAGGGAAAATATGAAAGGCTATAAATACAAAAAAATATAAAGTTAGTTCTATCTACGAATTAATTATTATTTAATTATTATTTTATTAATTATAATTAATTATAATTAATTAATTATTATTTTATTATTTTACCAGGAATGTCATACAGATACAATATCTCTTCTACCAGAGAGTCCTGGTCAAGACAGGCAGCGTAGAACAAAGTTACAAAAAATAAATAAATAAATAAATAAATAAATAAATAAATAAAAATACGTTACAACACAAGACACACACAAAAGTAGTATAAACCATAATCAATCGTTAAAACATGTGCACTGTTCTAAATTTACAGTCTTTAAAATATTTTTAAATATGGCGATCGATGGTATGGATTTGATATGTAGTATATGTTGAAGCTCATTCCATATATTTGAAGCATACTTAGAGCATGCAGATTGACCTAACTTCTGCTGATCTGGTATTGTAAGTATTTGAACAGTACTCCAACAAATTAGATATACCCTGTGGTAATTTACCAACTAAAGATTTAAAAATGATGATATATGTTGTAAAATTAAGCCTTAATTGCTGTCATAAAAAAAAAAAAGAAGAAAAAAAAAAATCACAATTCTGATTAACATATGGTTAGAAGATACCAGGGGGTGGGGGGGGGGGGGGAGTAGTCTGACAATTGTAAAATAACACTTTTAAAAAAACACAAACAAATCGACATTGGCCATTGACCAATATAATTTAACTTATTAAATAACAACTTATCAGATATCACCAAAAATCTAATCTTGTACATCCCTAGTTTAAATTTGTTCACCATCGAAAGTGACTTTTCTTTAAAAAAAAGTTTACATTTGCTTTATTTCAATCCATCTATCTTTATGAGCATTTTGGAATATCACATGAAAAATGCTTAATGAAAACACCAAGACACACATACATTTTGAAAATACACAAACTTGTCACACAACTGAGAACCCTGTGGGAAAAAAAGGGTTCCACACAATTGCTTCATGTTGTCCCAAAACAAATTGATTGATTTAATAGTTTTTTGCTAATTTAAGTGGATTGAACATAAAACAATTAAGTTGTCCACAAAAAACCTTAAGAAATGTGTTGATTACAAATGGAAACATTTACCAAATCAATTCCAGCATGCGCATCTAAAAAGTGAAATATCTGAAATGTTGTTTTGGTCATTCTAAACTGTTTAGCCAAAGTTTGTCATTAAAGTGGTATGTTATTATTAACTCCAGAACTTTCTTGAGCATCTGCGCTCACAAAGAGTGTCTCACACCTCCAAAAACCACATTCATTGCATTTCATCTATTGACTCTATTATCTATCTATTGACGCCAAACATTGCGTCATCAGATTTAAATGGATTGCGTCATCAGATTCTGCGCTCCTATTGGTTCTTGGATTGACGCTCATCTCAGCTGTTGCCACACTGCAGGAAAGTGTCTGAAATCTTTCTGACACTGCCAGAACTTCATCGGAGGAAAAATCTGATCGCAACGGGCACTAAGCGGCTGTCTGTGAACATGTCAAACCAACGATCAAAGATCACAGATTTTAGCCTAGGATTTCAGGAATCTTTTAGGATTTCCCAAATTTGTCTCAGATGACAAAATCGTGGCTGAAATCTCACAGTGTGAGCAGGGCTTAAGACAACGCAAGGATTAATTTGGTGATGATTGAGCACTGATGATGATGAACAGCTGCTGGTAATAAGCAGAAACACAGAAGAGAAACAGCCTTAGTTTCAGTCACAGCCTTAGATAAAATCAGCTGAAATATAATATATTGAATCTCTCAAAATCTCAGCAGAAGATCATTAGGCAACTGCACAAACAGCAGCTTTACTTATTACCAACCTGTTTGCCCTTGACCAAATGCTCTCTGAACTGAGTACATTTTACTCAGAGGAGTTTGCTGTGTACTTTTTAAATCTCTGGGCCTTGATTGGAAACAAGGTGATCAATGGTTCTCCAAAGTACAATATGTTGAGCTGGGCAACCAAAGTTTGTCAGAAACACCCAAGTCCCATTGTCTAAGGCCCTGTTTACACTAGTACGTTTTAGTTTCAAAACGGCGTTTTAGAATGAAAACGATCCACGTCCACGCTAGCGTTTCACTCAGCGTTTCTGAACAACTCTGCGTCTACATTAAATCGCTGAAATTGCACATCACGTGACCACACACACACACTCTGGCATGCGCTGCAGCGTGCTTTGAGCACATCTACCCATAGGAGAGCTTTTCATCAAGGATCTTCTGCTGGATCTAATCTCACTATATGTGTTAAACGTGATATTTAATTCATCTTGTTGTCTATATCTAACGACATATTCCCCGACTTTGGTCTTCTGAATCTATTACTTGTTCTCAGGTAACGTGTTTTGGCTAAGTTAGGTAAATATATTAATGTAATCACGTACACTGATTCTGCATATTGACTAATTGCTTGCCTTTATTTCCTATATTGTATAAATTTATTGTAGGTTATACTTTTATAATGGCCATTATTGATTATTAAAACTGATATTCAATGAAAGAGAGGGTATATCTCGTATTTTCAATGAGAATGAAAGGAGGCAGTAATGTTATAGGCTCTGTTTTGTTATAAATATGCATGAAGATGACGCTCATATTATGCAGCTACACGACGCCTCAACATTTCTGATGTCTGTTAAATTGCTAATATCAAAATGAAAATAGCAGTTCCTTAAATCATGTTTTCATTTTATTGTTAAGAAAGTGAAACAGCATAGCTAATGTGATATGAATGAGGTTACAGAGTACACTGTTCCCTTTGAAGATTTACCCGATGTGTCCTCGGGAGTGTTTTCCATATCAAACTTGCGAAGTCTGAACTTACAAGGAGAGGATGCAGGACTGAACTGTGTGTAGGCTATTTAATATTAAGGGAAAAGCCCCAATCAGAGAGGAGAATGTCTGCAGCCCCGCCTCCGTTTTCAGATGTCTCCGTTTTCCCCCATCCACATTGACACGGAGCAGCAGTGTTTTAGAATGAAAACGGCCTCTCCAGCGTTTAAAAAAGCTCCATTTTTGGGGCTCGAAAACTCCGGCGTAGTGTGGACGGATGGCGTAACCGTAGCAAAACTTATGCGTTTTAAAACTAAAATGTATTAGTGTAAACGGGGCCTGAAAGACAAAACTGGTTGCATGACCCTAAATGTAACAAGCACGTGTGAAGAGCACACAGCATCTTCCACCAGTGGGAGCAAATAAGAGGCTTTTGGAACCCTCATCTTGCAGTCATTTTGAACCATGTGGTAATAGAGCCCATTACAGAGCCCAGCCAGACGTTTATTTTCTTAGAGAAAGGTATTATGGGAACACTGCTGGCAACAGTTGGGTAGGCATTACCAACTGGGCTTTGAACCATAGGGTTGTTGCTCGCGATGATCAGTTTGCTGGTTTAACTGACTTACTGCCGAACCGTCAAGCAAATCTGCGATGTTCCTTTTGAACTCTGATACAAAGCTGGACCTGCTAAGCCACAGGGTGCTGGCTAATATGAGCTAAGCTGGAAAAAAAAGTGATGACTATAGGAAAGCTTCATAATCCCCGAAGCGAAGATTATCCTTGTCAGAAATGACGAGTTTGGCAGCTAAAGAGTGACCTGAGAAAGGGTGGTGACAAAATCAAGAGGAACACTTTCAAAATTTAATGAAGGTTTGAGATGGGTTCTGAAAGAGTTAACAGGCTAGGCTGATGTGTGTATGTGCATGTCAGGGTAAGACTGCAATCTGATAATGTGGCAACAACTCCTAGGATTGCGATAGTATGTGTGTGTGTGTTTCTCAATTTATTCTTTAGGTGTTCAATTTCACTCTCACAACGCACAAACAATGATGGCTAGGCAATAATTTATCAGCAGGCTGTAAAATTGACAGCGAGGTGCTTTATTTGCATCTCTAATAGCCAATGGGAATAGGAAAACTTCATTACTGTTCTAACTTGCAGAAGTGATTCCATGCAGTGATGGCAGTGATTATGATATATTTTCACAAAGGTCTTTTTTCCATCAAAAACTCCATCGGTGTCAAATGACTTCAGAAATAATTCAAATACACTGATTTGCTTTGAAAACATATTTTGTATTAACATCAAAATTGTTTTCTCCCCCCAGAATCTTTACATGAATAAAAAGTTAAATAAATATATATACAGGGAGTGCAGAATTATTAGGCAAGTGGTATTTTTGAGGATTAATTTTATTATTGAACAACAACCATGTTCTCAATGAACCCAAAAAACTCATTAATATCAAAGCTGAATATTTTTGGAAGTAGTTTTTAGTTTGTTTTTAGTTTTAGCTGTTTTAGGAGGATATCTGTGTGTGCAGGTGACTATTACTGTGCATAATTATTAGGCAACTTAACAAAAAACAAATGTATACCCATTTCAATTATTTATTTTCACCAGTGAAACCAATATAACATCTCAACATTCACAAATATAAATTTCTGACATTCAAAAACAAAACAAAAACAAATCAGTGACCAATATAGCCACCTTTCTTTGCAAGGACACTCAAAAGCCTGCCATCCATGGTGAACAGATCAAAACACTGACAGAATCCATCAACATTGCGTGCAGCAGCAACCACAGCCTCCCAGACACTGTTCAGAGAGGTGTACTGTTTTCCCTCCTTGTAAATCTCACATTTGATGATGGACCACAGGTTCTCTATGGGGTTCAGATCAGGTGAACAAGGAAGCCATGTCAATTGTTTTTCTTCTTTTAGACCCTTTCTTGCCAGCCAAGCTGTGGAATACTTGGGCGCATGTGATGGAGCATTGTCCTGCATGAAAATCATGTTTTTCTTGAAGGATGCAGACTTCTTCCTGTACCACTGCTTGAAGGTGTCTTCCAGAAACTGGCAGTAGGACTGGGAGTTGAGCTTGACTCCATCCTCAACCCGAAAAGGCCCCACAAGCTCATCTTTGATGATACCAGCCCAAACCAGTACTCCACCTCCACCTTGCTGGCGTCTGAGTCGGACTGGAGCTCTCTGCCCTTTACCGATCCAGCTACGGGCCCATCAAGACTCACTCTCATTTCATCAGTCCATAAAACCTTAGAAAAATCAGTCTTGAGATATTTCTTGACATTTCAGCTTGTGTGACTTGTTCAGTGGTGGTCGTTTTTCAGCCTTTCTTACCTTGGCCATGTCTCTGAGTATTGCACACATTGTGCTTTTGGGCACTCCAGTGATGTTGCAGCTCTGAAATATGGCAAAACTGGTGGCAAGTGGCATCTTGACATCTTGGCAGCTGTAAGCTTGACTTTTCTCAGTTCATGGGCAGTTATTTTGCGCCTTGGTCTTTGGTTTGGTTTTTCCACACGCTTCTTGCGACCCTGTTGACTATTTTGAACGAAACGCTTGATTGTTCGATGATCACGCTTCAGAAGCTTGGCAAATTTAGGAGTGCTGCATCCCTCTGCAAGATATCTCACTATTTTTGACTTTTCAGAGCCTGTCAAGTCCTTCTTTTGAGCCATTTTGCCAAAGGAAAGGAAGCTGCCTAATAATTATGCACACCTGATATAGGGTGTTGATGTCATTAGACCACACCCCTTCTCATTACAGAGATGCACATCACCTAATATGCTTAATTGGTAGTAGGCTTTTGAGCCTATACAGCTTGGAGTAAGACAACATGCATAAAGAGGTCGATGTGGTCAAAATACTCATTTGCCTAATAATTCTGCACTCCCTGTACTGTCGAAAAAATCATTGCTGTTAAACTTAATTTGGGGGAAAAAAGAAAGAAAAGAAAAAAGAAAAAAAAAAAAAATCACAGGAGGGCTAATAATTCTATAGATATATTTTTAATTCACTATACACTACCTGATAAAAAGTTTTGTCATCAATCCCAGTTGTAAGAGCAACAAATAATAATTTGATTTCTAGTTGATCATAGGCAGAAGGTAGATTTTTCCGCTGAATCATCTGTTGAACTGCATCCTAATCATCACAAATACTGCAGGAGACCTACTGGAGCCCACATGGACCCAAGATTCTTACAGAAATCTGTCAAGTTAAGGTGAAGGAAAAATCATGGTTTGGGGTTACATTCAGTATTGGCATGTGCGAGAGAACTGCAGAGTGGATGGCGACATCAACAGCCTGGTATGAAGACATTTGTGCTGCCATTACATTACAAATCACAGGAGAGGACAAATTCTCCAGCAGGATAGCGGTCCTTCTCATACTTCAGCCTCCACATCAGTGTTCCTGAAAGCAAAGAAGGTCAAGGTGCTCAGGGATTGGCCAGCCCAGTCATCAGACATGAACATTATTGAGCATGTCTGGGGTAAGATGGAGGAGGCATTGAAGATGAATCCAAAGAATCTTGATGAACTCTGGGAGTCCTGCAAGAACGCTTTCTTTGCCATTCCAGATGACTTTATTAATAAGTGATTTGAGTCATTGCAGAGATGTATGGATGCAGTCCTCCAAGCTCATGGGAGTCATACGCAATATTCATTCTTTTTCCATGACTTTATATTCTATACTGTACATTACTTCTGTTAAGTGACAGACTTTTGTCTAAGCAAAGTCAGACCTTACTGTCCTAATTGAACAATTAAAAATCAAGGCATGATCATATTTTATTTTGGTAAAATAAGCATAATCTAGAGGCCTTTGCCTTTTAAATAAGCCACTTCTGATACCAAATGATCAACTAGAAGTCAAGTTATTATTTGCTGTTCCTAAAACTTATAGGCGACAAGACTTTTGTCAGGTAGTGTATATGAATAACGTCAAATTCTGTTTAACTTTACGTTTGTGACAATAATGCAACTCCGAGTTGACTATAATGAGTTACAACATATTCAAAATTCATCAATATAGAGCAATTAAGTTGTAGAGTTCTTCAAAATGGCAATCCATTAGAAAACACACAAAGATTTTGTTATGATAAAACTGTGAACATAACAGTGTATTTTAAATTTGATTGTCTGACTATTTTATTATTATTTTATTATCAGTAATCAAAGACCGTTCCTCTAATTCCATATTATTTCATACTGAAGCCAGAATATTTAATACAAAATTGCTTTGACTATTTCAGTCTTTGTCAAATGATAAATGAGTAAACGTTCAGCGCAGTGATGTATTTCAATTATATCCACTCCGTTTCTTCCCTAAATGCTAATATTTTTCATCCAGGATGAAGTAGATTTATTCAATAGCTCAAATATTAGCCGAGTCAGCATGCAAAGCAGGACCACATAGAGGAACAACAGAAGCGAGTTGGGGGGGGGCACGTGAATGAATGAATAGGGGGCAATTAGAGCGCACAAACCTGGCAGATGAGAAGAGAAAGAAGAAAAAAAGATGAGGGAAGAGCTACGAATGACAGATGCCTTGATGTAAATCAGCAAAACCGATTCACAGCTACTGGAAAAAAGACCTTTTGAAAACCAGCACTCTCTCTTTCACAAAACAATACAATCATTTTCATAACCAGCAATGCGTGGAATAAATCATTTCCTCATTAAGAGGCGAGTGAAAAGAAATAAAATGAAACGCATGTGAGTGAAAAAAAAATGTGAAGGTTCTATCAAACCAGATAACATTTTAATTTAATACTTGTTTAATTCTGTAAAGCCGGTTTTTGTATTGGGGATGAAACCAATGTGATTCAGCTGTTATTCAACAAGGCACGTTTTTGAGAACAAAGGCTTGAATTTGCTTAATAAATCGGTTTTATTCAGCAGTGATTGAAATGTTTTGTTTCAGTAGTCACTGAAAGTCAAAAGTGTTTTCACTGCTCCTCATGTAGGTATTAAACACATTAAATACTTCTCAATTGCACTATAAAACATTACATTTACAGGATTCCTTTGCACCATATAAGCAGATACTTTTTTAATGAATCATCTTACAGTATAATAACTGAATGAACAATCATCTCTGAAGTAGCCTGAGGTTATGAGCACAATGGTGATATGGTTTTCAGGTCCAATCTTTTCCATTGGATTTAAGGATTTTAAGGCAAGTTAATTCTGATTATTTTTACCCATTTAGATGTGAAGCTGATTCTGTTGTGGATTGTCCTCATGCATCACCCAATTAAACTTTAACATCAGGCGATGTGCAGAAGGTTAGATATTTTAGGTTTTACGTATATTTTGAGACATTAAGGGTATGTTCACATCTGTAGTTCAGTTCTTTTGGTACTTAGGGTTAGGGTTAACAATGCTGTGTGCTTTAACAGCATTGTGATTATGACAAAATAAAACAACATTAGCTTGAGCAATTTTTTTTAACCTTTTAATTGTCACCTTATTTTTGGTTCACTTTTTTCAGCACACACTAAGGTTTAGATGAAAGGTTTGTCGAAATAACCAACACTAAAAGAGCATCACCAGAGAGTTGGTTTGAATAGAAACAAAAATTCCATATGTAACAACAATGAGACCGGTTCAAAGACCAGGTGAAACCTTTTAGTGACAAGAACAAATTAAAATAAAAATAATTATTTGTTGTTTTTTTAGTACTAAGTGGCAAGAGTCACTCAGAATAAAGTGTAATTCTAGCAGTCTGATATATCGTAATCCCACAATGTACAACCCAAAAAGTTAAGGTAACTCAAACCGTTTGAGGAAACCGATTGCAACAAACCATTTGAGTTCAAAAACTAATCTATATGAGTACTGTGAACTTACTCAATTTAAGTTGAAGTAATGAGGTATTTAATTAACTCACTACCTCCAACACTGAGTTCAAAACTCTTTTCAAATGAGTAGAATTAACTTTTAGTAAATGTTGAGTTAACTACACTCATTTCATTTGATAAAGTTGACTGTTGGGTTTTACAGTGCATGGGCGCATCATCACGACAACATTTTCAGGCCAAACAAGAAACTTTCTGCAGATTTTGCCTATTTGTTTATATGACAACGCCTTTTTTGTAACTGAAAATGCATATAATTGAAAACAGGTTTCAAAGTGGAAGTTTTAAAAAAAAAATTATGTTGTCATGTGCATGTAAACATGCAGAAATTAAAGTCTTGGAAACACGTAGTATGCTTCTGCAAAGTCAATAAAGGTCTTTAAAAATGCTGTGTGTGTCTCTTTGTGTTTTAGCAAAGTGTAGTTTAATGGCAAGTGCAAACAAACATACACAACAATGGCAGAGTATGTGGCCGCATTGTAGCTAGTTATTTATTTACTTCGCAATACAACCAAAGGCAGTAGATACTCACAAGGCAATTTAAACATAGAGAAGAGCACGGAGATGCCAATGGCACACTGTCACTTTTCGTTACAGCTAATATTTACTGAGAAGATGACAGCACCAAATACTGGCCTGACATATATAATACAGCGTTTTGGGTCATAAGCGCAGATTGTTTTGAAAACATTTTTGTGTAGACGTGAAACGCTGTTAATTTAGCGTGCTTTCACATCTGTGGTTCGGTTAATGGTAGAAGATACAGAACCTTCCGCTGGAAGCGGAACAGACTTAAGAACTCTTTTATTCCAGTGTCAATCAGACTATTGAACACTGATTGATAGTGTGCTTATGCTTTTTTCCTGTATGTAATTCTATTGCATGTTTGCTTATTTTTAATTGTTATTGTGTCAGAACTTGCTGAAGTGCTCTTTGAGTCCACAGAAAATTTCCACTTGAGGGACAATAAAGTATACAAACAAACAAACAAACATAATTTGGTCCGGACCAAGGGCAATAAATGATACATTGTAGCATTTTTCTGCCGTTTTTGGTTCCTTTTCATATCACACTGATTGCTTTGGTCTGAACCAGTTGAAAAGAACCAAAATGCAGTCATGTGACAAAATCCACACCACTCATTGGCCAGATGTTATTGAACATTTGTCCTAAACTGCTTTTCGATAAGTCAGAATTAACGTGCGAGAAAATGCCAATGGAACTCCCGCAAGTAAACAAACCGGCAGACACAAAATGTTGCTTATTACTATGGAGGGACGACTGCGCTGGCTGATTGTATCCCTGGTCATAGTATACTATATGGTTTGTACTGTATACATCACTTTAGACAAACTATTTCAAGAATGAAGCGCGGCTGCGGCTGGAAAACAATGTTTTAATGCATTGCAAACGGCAAAGGTGCATCGCAAGTCATTTAAGGAGGAGGGAAGAATTCATTTTGCAATATGGTCATCTTCCGGAAAATATTACCAACGATTCATCAGGTAATGTTTCTCTCTCTCTCTCTCTTTCTCTCTCTCTCTCTCTCTCTCTCTCTCTCTCTCTGTTTAAAGTTGTTGATAAAGTGCTGTCAACAAATATTTTTCCTCCACATGCCATAATGCACAGCACATCGGACTACGGCAGCTGGATTTGTCCAAAAAGGAGCAGTACTTTTTGCGGTTGGGTCTGTTCTAGTTTGGATCAGGTTCTCACCACAAACGAACAGCTCCAGGGTTCGTTTGAAAGCGTACAGAGACCACCTCTTCAAGAAGGTTTTGGTATGTTGTTTTGGTCCACTTTGGTGCGCACTCGAGTGGGATTGCTACATTCACACCTCCCCAAACTAACTTTACCAAGAGGGAAAACGAACTCTAGTGTGATTCAACTAAATAAGGCAGGTCTATGACTATGTCAACTGTAGGAGGACTTGAAGAGATGATGCCAACCATTTAAAAATCTTCAAAAACAACTAACTCTTAATACCCTAATCAGTCCCTCCAGGATTCCAGGTTAACTACATTTATATACTGCCTTAACACAACTCCTTAACTTTTCAGTTTTTGGCGGTAATCGAATGATGTGCACCCTTTGTGAAGCTGCTTTGGAATGATAATTACAGTGAAAAGCGCTATACAGGTTAACTTAAATTGAATTGAATATAGCACAGAGACTATTGTCACACCACAGTTTCATTATGACAAAACAATCTTCCCTAGAAGGCAAACTGAAACTTAGATTATAACCACTGCTCCCTTGCTTGCTATCTGATGACTGGAAGATCAGACAGAGCATGGGAGAAACATGTTTTTAACCTTGAGCAAAATACTTAACCTGAATTAATTTAGCAATTACCCATCTGTACAGAGGGATAATGTGAGCTCTTCTCCCAGGTGCGCCAGTGTGAAAACAGACAAGTGCAAGCGAGATTCGATACATCATGTACAGCAAATACCTTGAAGCAAAACTGTTTAACTTGTGATGAGAAACCTATTCATAAAACTAATGCAGTTCAGCACACAAAGTCTCTTACAGGCTTTCCAAAACACAAACCTATCACAAGAGCTGTCACAATATGATATAAAGGAAGAAATAAAGCTTTTTTTTTCTTCCTATAACAAAATACACAGCTGAAAGCACAAGGCAGACTAGTCACCAATCATTTATTTTTGTCTAGTTTCCACTAGAACAAGTTTTAAGAGTCTGTCCAAGTGAAACATGGTGATGGATCAGAAGACAGAGCATTGAGAGTATTTTCCATTATAACTTCTGGGTCAGTTCTACAAACAACCTTTGTGTTTTAAAACACATTTACATTAAATCTACAGAGTTACAGCTAACAATTGATTACACAAGGGACTGTTCCATCCTTTTTTTTTTTAAGTACAGTGCTATGTACACTCACTGGCCACTTAATTAGGTACACCTTACTAGTACACTAGGTTGGACCCCCTTTTGCCTTCAGAACAATGCTTCGTGGCATAGATTCAACAAGGTACTGGAAATATTCTTCAGAGATTTTGGTCCATATTGACATGGTAGCATCACGCAGTTGCTGCACATTTGTTGGCTGCACATCCATGATCTCCTGTTCCACCACATTCCTCTATTGGATTGAGTTCTGGTGACTGTGGAGCCCATTTAAGTACAGTGAACTCATTGTCATGTTCAAGAAACGAGTCTGAAAAAAGAAATAACAGCTTTAAGACATGGCGCGTTATCCTGCTGGAAGTAGCCATCAGAAAATGGGTACAGTGTGGTCATAAAAGGTTGGACATGGCCAGCAACAACCACCAGGTAGGCTGTGGCGTTGACTCAATTGGTACTACTGGGCTCAAACTGTGCCAAGAAAATATCCCCCACACCATTACACCACCAACACCATCCTGAACCGTTGATACAAGGCAGGATGGATCCATGCTTTCATGTTGTTGATGCCAAATTCTGCCCCTATCATCCGAATGTCACAGCAGAAATCGAGACTCATCAGACCAGGCAACGTTTTTCCAATCTTCTATTGTCCAATTTTGGTGAGCCTGTGCAAATTGTAACCTCAGTTTCCTGTTCTTAGGAGTGGCACCCGGTGTGGCCTTCTGCTGCCGTAGCCCATCCACCTCAAGGTTGGACGTGTTATGCATTCAGAGATGTTCTTCTGCATACCTTAGTTGTAACGAGTGGTTATTTGAGTTACTGTTGCCTTTCTATCAGCTTGAACCAGTCTGGCGATTCTCCTCTGACCTCTGGCATCAACAAGGCATTTGCGCCCACAGAACTGCTGCTCACTGGATATTTTCTCTTTTTCGGACCATTCTCTGTAAACTCTACAAATGGTTGTGCGTGAAAATCCCAGTAGATCAGCAAATTCTGAAATACTCAGACCAGCCCGTCTGCCACCAACAACTATGCCATGCTCAAAGTCACCTAAATTACCTTTCTTTCCCATTCTGATGCTCGGTTTGAACTGCAGCAGATCGTCTTGATTATGTCTACATGCCTAAATGCATTGAGTTGCTGCCATGTGATTGGCTGATTATTGTACCTAATATAGTGGCCAGTGAGTGTATAAAGAACATAACTGAAAATTGTTATAGTCATTAATTATAATTACATTAAGATCATTAATTTTAAACTGTTAGACTGGTGCATCAGTAGACTTGCATATGCACATTTAATTAATATTAACCGAGGACAAATTTGGATATGCAAGTTGAGGTAAGTGCTAACTGAAAAGTTACCCAAGACAACTAAGTGAGACAAAGCAAAGACAGCTTAAAGACAACCACAATATTCTTTGAAGACTAAATTTGACCAAAAAGCCCATCTAAGCAAGTAACCAACTTAAATGAATTGCCCATGTTTGGGGAAATAATTAACTTTACGGTCCAGAACTCATTAGGGTCTTACTGAAATCAATACCAGCAGCATGGTAATTGGTGTTCCAATGAGTGCAAAGCCATTACTGAACGATGTGATGCTTTTTGCTGGGGTACGGTTTTAATAAACTCACTTCACCGAACGACAGTGGCAACCATTACAACACAGCCAGTAAAATCCCTCTTTTTGTTTTAATGAAGTACTAAAGAACATAAAAACAACAAACAAGTTGAAGGCGGAAAACAAGGACTTATAATTAGCCAGAATAGCCTTTGCAGACCAGATCAAGAGTACGGAGGGGAGTGTCTCTTTTAGCACTTCTCTGGTAATGACGAGCGTGCAAATTGAGCGCGTTAGAATTAGATGCTAATCAAAAGCATTGTGCGAGCGCTAGTTTGAGCTCCAACGGGAAAAGCGTGTCAACTACTGGAAGCAAAAGGCTCCGGTCTGCCTCTCTTCTCTGATCGTCGACGAGTCTCCGGCGCCTTCCTCTGATAGAGTCTTTTCCTTCAGAGTTTGAGCGAGGCCATATGCGAGGTCAGAGCCTCCACAGACTGCCGAGCTTCAGAGTCAAGCTGTGAGACACTTGCACGCATCTAAGGATGACAGCTTGTCTCTTATCTTTGGTGCTTCTCTTGTGGCCCCTTTGCTCTATTACTTTATCGTTCCATTTTTCCGGACTCTTTCCCAAGAACATTTCCAAAGAGGAGTTATCCAAATAATGAAGCATTAGGCAAAACTGCCACTTGAACTTTCCCTCAGTAAATAGACAGATTAAAATCTAAATCCTTTGTTTCAGCAGCCACCCATGCTCCCCGCAGTTTGAGACGTGACATCACATTTTTTAACTGCGCCAGACTGCCGAAGACAGACTCTTGTCATTGCTATTCAAAAGCTCTATGGCTTTGGAGAGAGCAGCCTGACCCAAAATAGCTGACGTGAAAAAACAGCAGCCGAGTGCAGGTCTTGGGCTGCAAACTGCAAGTATGTCATACTTTCAGGGATCCCACTCTAAGACAAATGTAAAATGCTTTTCCCTGACTTTCACTGACTAAAAATCAGAATTTCCATGACCTATAACAAGCACTGGGTAGACAAACAAGAAAATGTATCTTTTATCGCATGTTGTCAAGTCACATCTGTTTCAGGCATAGTGCTAAAGCCTGAAACAAAGCAGGACTGGAAGCTAGATTGAACTGATTTATTTAATTCAAGGGCCGGGTGAATCTCTTTAGTTAGCCTTGAACATTATTTCAACATTGATTAAAACATTAAATAATCATTCATTTACACAAATAAGAGTTCAAATATAACTAAAGACTGGTTGCAGGTTAAAAGAATTTTGGCTCACAACTAGGAATGTCCCGATCAGGTTTTTTTGCCCTTGAGTCCGAGTAATTTGATTTTGAGTATCGACTGATACCGAAAACAGATCTGATACTTCGATAATACATAAAAAAAAGAAACAGATCTAGGACGTTCCTTATTTATTATTTAATTCACCTTATTTTAACATTCATAGCCCTTCTGTGAGGTAGCTTAAACAATCAAGTAATAACTAGAATCAATTCTTCACTTTTGGACTTTAGTGCAACGTTAAATAAAAAAAAATCTAATATAAATACAAAGAGCACCTCAAATACCCGGCAGGCAATCCCAAGTTGACATATCTCACAGTTTGCTATGGCAATGTTGTCGTCATCAACTTTATAATACCTCCAGACCGCAGACATACTCGCGCTTTCTGCTTCAAGCTGCTTCGGTGCATTTAACCAATAGCATGTCTGCAACAAAGTGATGTCATGCAGCACGCATTGCTGTTTTTGCATGAAGTAAAGAAAGAGGTCAAACTCTATGTCACCGCATAACTATAGATGTGTTAAAACATAGTGGGAATTCGAGTCCTGATCAGGAGGTAACGTCCGATTCCGATCGAGTCTGAAACAGCGTGATCGGGCCCGATTTCTGACCACATGATCAAATCTGAACATCCCCACTCACAACCTAATTATTTTCAATTCTGTAAGTGACCAATTATGCTAGCTAACTAGCTCCCTAACATTATAGCTACAGCATATTTCATTTAGCTTAAGGTTGTCACGATACTGGAATTTCGGTACCAATCAATTCTGAAATTTTAAAAACGTCCATTTCCAGCTAACATTTAAGCGCTCTTGAGCACAATCTTAAACACTGCTGTTTTGCCATCGTGTTCACATGCTCAACAGAAATGACTGTGGTTGGTCGTGACGCTCGTACTGTTTATCAAGTGCAAACATAGAAACATGCCACTGGAGCATTTCAAAGGGGTGAAGATCAGTCGATTCATCAGCGGATTGCTCATAGACATACCAGCTGCTCAACAGCTCTTAAAGGTGCAGTATGTAAGTTTGACACCCAGTGGTTAAACTAGGTGTTGCACTCCTGGATCAAAACAAACGTGAGCGTGGGTTGCCAGTTTGAATACAAGGAGCGAGTGATTTAAACTGTGTTCTAAATAAAAGCAACGACACGCGATAGAGGGAATATTTTCCATATTAAAGGGAGTTTTTGTCCTAACCAACACCTCGAATTGAATGATTAGAAAAGGCTTCTATTTCTCACAGCTGAACTTGTGAAACCTATGACAGTGATCACCTCAGGTAAATCTCGTGTGCTTTATTCAGAGCTAAATGCTAACAATATGAGTTTGAATGCCATTTTACATTTAATGATGTTAAAGAGGGTTAACATGTATTACAGATTTTAAACCTTACCGTTTCATGAGTGAGTGCATATTCTGTGCTTTCGTCTGGTACAAACAGCCAAATAGCTGATCACTGCCTCTCTCGTCACAGCATGTTGTTAGGACATGCGGTTACAATGTAACCTGCTCACCTAATGTTTACGTTCGTAATATTTATGTAATTTGCTAATTAATAACCTCATGTGGAACTGAATCTTGTCTCCCATACTGTCCTTTTCGGTCTCGGACGCACGCTTTCAGAGCCTTTCTGAATGAATGAATGAATGAAATGCGCTGTTTTCCAACAAGGCAACCCGGAGTGCTGAATTATAATTGGCAAAAATGGCATTGTGCATGTGAAAATTACCTAAACAAAGACAGCGTTCCGGCACGGAAAAAACATTTTCAAAGCAGAATATCTGACTTCAGCATTGTTTTTCAGTTAAACAAGTATGTTCACTTGGGATGTTTCTTAAATATCTGCACACATATTATGGTATTTTTATGCTTTAGAAGAGTAAAAAAACTTACATACAGCACCTTTAAATGTTAGCGGGAAATGGAAGTTTTTAAATTTCAATACTGATTGGTACGGAAATTCCAGTATCATGACAACAAATAACAATATCCACACCAAGCTGATGGTTAGACTTTGGTCTCTGTCAAACTGTCGGTCAGCGTCGGCCCAGCTGGTTGAATTGATGTGTTGGTTCTCCTTGGATTAACGTTGGAGATCGTTGACCCGATTCAGTATGTAAAATTAGCATTGGCCGTTGGCTGAAGACAGTGCTCTAATTAGCTATTCAGCAACAAATCAGAGCAAGAGAACAAAAACTAAAATGACGTAGCAGGTAAACAGGTCAAGAAGAAACAAAGCCGGCTGTAATTTCACTACATTTCTCAAATATTTACAAGTGATATGAATTACTAGATTATAAGACGCATTTTGCAGGAAAGACATGTCCTCAACACACACTCATGGTTTAGTCAGCTGCCCTCCATTGGTGTTCATGTGCATTCTTTTGGTCTAGAAGGGGACCAGATGTGAGCCAACAACAGTTTCATCGGTGCTAGTTGTTTGGTGTCGGCTTGATGTGGCCCAGCCCTAAGAGCAGTAGAACTGAGTAAGCTTCAGTCTCAATGTGATTTCAGCCAAGGTACAGCCTGGTGACTGCATTTTACTTAAGTGACTGCCAGTAAGAAAGAAATAACTAGAAATAAAAAGTTCCTGACCCATGGGAAACCTGTACTTTTGTCTGCATGTAAAGAGTATTACAGAACCTGCACCTATTCTGTAGCACTTGTCTAAAGGTCACCTTTTCAAACTAGTGCACAAATATCAAGCAAGCACTTGTGACACAGTCAGCCATGAGGGCTGCCCCACCTCCTGGACCAATCATGCCCTCTCCCAGTGGGAATGGTGGTACCACAGAGCAGCTGGTACTAGCAGGTGGCAAGCGACTGACCCAGGTCAAGAATTTAGCTCTGAAACAGCTGTCCAAAACTGCGGATGCTGCAAGCTCCCTCAATAATGTGATCTATAGGAAAATGCAATTTGGTGAATACTGGTTCAGTTGAAACTATTGTGAACTGGTTATTGGGTTAGAGTGGCAAAGAGGGTCTACAAACCTTTGGTCATGAAGAGCCACTTAGAATTGTTCTGGCTAATGTTTTGATAGACTAAACCAAACAACAAGTAAATTAGAAGTTTATTAGGAACACCAGTCCAACTGCTCGTTAACGCAAATTTCTAATCAGCCTATCACATGGCATCTACTTAATGCATTTAGGCATGTAGACATGATCAAAACGATCTGCTGCAGTTCAAACCGAGCATCAGAATAGGGAAGCAAGGTGACTTAAGCGACTCTGAAAGGGGCATGATTGTTGGTGCCAGATGGGCTTGTCTGAGTATTTCATAAACTGCGGGATTTTTCCCGCACAACCATCTCTAGGGTTTACAGAAAATAGTCTGAAAAATAGAAAATATCCAATGAGCGGCAGTTCTGGAGGCACAAATTGCCTGATCTGATGAGTCTCGATTTCTGCTGCGACATTCAGATGGTAGGGTCAGAATTTGGCATCAACAACATGAAAGCATGGATCCATCCTGCCTTGTATCAACGGTTTAGGCTGGTGGTGGTTTAATGGTGTGGGATATTTTCCAATCACATGGCAGCAGCACAATGCATTTAGGCATGTAGACATGGTCAAAACAATCTGCTGCAGCCCATTAGTACCAATTGAGCATCGTGTCAACGCCACAGCCTACTATTGCTGAGTATTGTTGCTGACCATGTCCATCCCTTTATGACCAAAGTGTACCCATCTTCAGATGGCTACCTCCAGCAGGATAATGCGCCATGTCATAAAGTGCGAATCATCTCAGACTGGTTTCTTGAATATGACAATGATATCCAATCGAGCACCTTTGGGATGTGGTGAAACAGGGGATTCGCATCATGGATGTGCAGCCGACAAATCTGCAGCAACTGTGTGTGGCTATCATGTCAATATGGACCAAAATATCTAAGGAATATTTTCAGTACCTTGTTGAATCTATGCCACAAAGGATTAAGGCAGTTCTGAAGGCAAAAAAGGGTCCAACCCGGTACTAGTAAGGTGTACCTAATAAAGTGGCCAGTGAGTGTAATTATATAAAGCTAAATAAATAAATGATTCATTGATTTACTTATAACAATATCACACTTCATTACTGGAAGAATTAACATTTTTGAAAGAATCTCTTGTGCGAATGATTAGATTTTTTACAGCATCACATTATTTCCAAAAGATGATTTATTATGGTTATCGCTACATTAGATATCACTTTTTATATCCAAAGTGTGATCTTATCCCAGAACTTCTGTATTAACTTGTACACTGTACCCAGTACACTGTATTAAACAGTGATTTAATATAACATGACCAATTCATTAAGCAATGAAACATTATTTCTTTGTTGTAATATATTGTTTTTATTCTTGCAAAAACATTTTTTTTTTCAGATAAATACAGTGACAGTAGCACCGAGTAGAGAAACAGTAAGAAGAGGAGGAACTCAAACCTCTCAGATTCTGCACTCCTCTATAGGCCTCAGCGCGTTTTATACATTTTATTTCACTCCTGAAGAGGAGAGCAAGATACTTTGTGTGTCTATGAATTTGTGCGGCTCCATGAGCTGACACTGCAACACTGCTTTTGGCACAGTAAAGCACTACTGGATGCTTCAAGGTTGCCCTCTGATTCAGTGGCGCTAGGTTATGAAGTAGCTTGTTTCAGTGAACTGACACTAAAGGGGGAGGAATGTGTGTGTATATATGTATGTGTGTGTGTGTGTGTGTGTGTGTGTCTGGACCAGATCCCTTACTGCTGTTGTATGTTCCATCTAACCACGCAGGATGGCAGAGCAAATGACTGATTTAGCCATTTTCTTACTCTCAGATACTGTATGAGTTTGAGAGTGCAGCTTATTTATCGTAGATAACATTGCTGACAGCTCAGACTAAAAAATTACCCAATGAGCTCAAAAATGACTTTTTTTATTTTGCTTGAAAAACTACAAATAGCTTTATAGAAAAGTTGGTTAGAGAATTTACTGATCTCACTCCATACATTTGTAAAAGAAAAAAAATAAAATGTTGGTGGCAAACGGTGTGTGCGTCGACACATGGCACTTTGGTGTTCACAGCGACCCGAGTTCGATTCCCGGCTCGAGGTCCTATGCCAATCCATCCCCTCTCTCTGCTCCCTACACTTTCCTGTCTATACTTTCTACTGTCCTTTCAATTAAAGGTGAACCCCCCCCCCCCCCAAAAAAAAAAAAAATATTAATAAATTTTTTAAAAAATAAATAAAATAAAATAAACACAAAACAAAACGTCTGGGCACCATTAGCCACAAAATCATTTAATTTATTCCATAAAAACTTGATACCTTTGTTCCTTCAAATTATGCAGCAGTGAATGAATCAACATTTACAGTAAAAATATTTTTCTTTTCCCTTTCATCAGAAATATCAGAATACATTTTAAAGAATCATGTGACTGAAACAACTGTGCATGTTTGGCATAAAGCATTGACTAAAGAATGATTTTAATATTTTCCATTTCCATTTTTCTTAAGACAAAAAATTATTAACTTTTTTCTTTTTTTTTTTAAATTCTCTGAGATTAATCAGTTTAGGATTTACCGCAATGGTCAGAGATTCATTAGGAAAGTCATTAAAATCCAAATACATACCCAACAGCTCTATTCTAAAAAAATTAAAAATAAATCCGAGAAACTGAATGCGTTTTAGAAAACTGCATATATTCTTCATTCTAAATTACTCTCTGCTGTATGCTGAGATGAAAGGATGAACAGTCACATGTTCTGAAGGTTGTAATTAACTTATGCGTCTTCAGCAGATGAAATCTGATAAGCAAGCGGGTAAGTAAGTAGTCATTTAACAGGTGCTTTTGAGCAAAGTGACTGACAAGAACTCAAGGACACAAAAGTGAGCATTGTTCCTCAGGTGGTTTGAATCAGCAATCTTTTAATTTACTTTGGGGGAAAAAAAAAAAAAAAAAACTTTGGCACTATGTTACACCACACACACACACACAAAATAAATGTGCACACTGGATTTTAAATTAGTCATGAAAATGTACTGTTTATATTTTTTTAAATAAATACTATTCCTGTTAAATTAAATGATTTATTCTTTTTTGACCTCGTAATTTTAAAGGGGTGGTCCAGAGTGTATTTTAAGGCTTGGTTGTGTTTACAAGATGCAAAGCAATGTGTGCTCATACTTCACTTGCAGAAAATCCCCTTATTTTTCATATATCTTACTTTGATTAGATATAACATGAAAACGTCATATTTCCTAGTTCCTCTGAAAGGCCCGCCCTCAAGAGGCTCTGATTGGTCAGCTAACATAATGTGCTGTGATTCGCGGATTGGCTCCACATCACACCCCTACAAGCATGTGGTTTTGCGCTGTGTAAACAGTCCAGTCAGAGCAGCTGAATCAGACAAAAAATGAAGAGCACACAACTGAACCTCATGCCTGCTCTCTAAAATAAAATCTGACAAGTGTCTTGCATATATATTCGGAATAAGCATGTGCAAGTAATAAAAAAAAGTTCTAATACCTTTTGCGAGTTCGTTATTTGAGATGTAGAACGCAGGGAAAGCGTCCGTATAGAGACACTGCATGCGCTGCTGAAGATTGTGGGTGTTTACAGGGTTGGACTGATAAATAAGAATTTGTAGCTAAATTGTTAGCGGTGCCAAACAGCATTTCCTGTTGTTTACATATTTGTTTACGTCCTCGCTACAACATACCTTTAACGCTAGAAACTGTGCAATAGATCAATTTTAACAACTCTGTTGGAGGAGCTTCAACTGAATCCAGCACTGAACTGGAAGAGATTCTGGAAGCCATCCTTTGTCAAATGCTAGAGCTATATATTTTTTATAATTCTCTGAAACATAATTAAAATTAAACAGTAAGCACTTCTCTCTTTGTGTCGTGTCCCAAATACAGAAACAGAAGAAGCTTTGTGGAAATAGCAGCATTTGGACAACATTTTAGTTTTCTCTGCTATAACATTACAGCACCTCTGGCCACGCCTCTTCGCTGCACAGGGTGTGCGCGTGGTAAATGCATGTAACTGCATGGAATGCATGGAAACCCTTGTGATCTCACTAGTCCAGATGTATTTTTTTGTAGTCCCCAAACGTTGTTGACTGTAGGCTTTGCTAAGCTAACTCTGTAAAAGGGAATGTCTCCCTTTGCGTTGAACTTGGAGCGTATTACATTCAGAGATGTTGTTTATGTTCACACAGCTACATTAGACATCAACTAAAGTTTAAAAATTGATATTGTAGCAGACCACATCTTTAAATAAAAATGTCATGACAAAATCTGCTTAAAAAACAAACTTGTGTAGACATTTCCTGCCCTTTTATTACAACCGGAAGCAAGCTCGGAATTTAATCATCATTCAACATGCGTTCAATCAACAACAGACTAATATTGGGCCTGTTTAAACCTGCTATTTACAGTTTCCATTAATCCAAACTAAAGTGGGCAACACTAAATACACTTTTAAAAGTCTAAAACCTTTTGAGTTAGCCCACTTTGAGCCATTTCCAGAGGTAGTTGAAAGCACATTCAACTAGTTTGCTTTTTCATAAAATAAATGTTCATGTGGTTGAATGCATTATAACATTACAACTGATCTAACACATCAGTATCACACTCAAACAATCAATTCATTTATCACTGCCTTGTACCAAATGAATGAACTTAAATGTGAATTTGGATGGCCACTACAATTTTATACCATTAGTTTACTACAGTTACTACTAAGCTAAAGCGGTAATGAATAAGGTTTGGCATGGTGTTCCGGTAGAGAATTCTGGGCTAATAAGATAGTTTGATAAAAAGAGATTAGATTTGATAAAAGATAATTGAGCCCAGGGCTCCTGCCTGGTCAATAAGCATATAAGGGGCTCCGAGATCAGGTAGATCTCGAGAGTGCCCCCTGGTAATGGGAGAAAAAGGAGGCGATCGGGTGGAAGGGGGGTTTCAGATGAGGCAGTAGGGTGAAATCGCTCTATTCATTGCAGGCCTGAATCAATTTCCGAAAACCATCATTGGATAACTAAGGTTGCATGTTGCGCTGTTACAAACATAGTTCATTGATTTGGTGTTTTCAAAATCCAACGTTCCAACGAACATTTGCAAACTGCGTCGCAAACTTGTACGATTGAAACTACACCTCTAGAGCTGTAGTTAGAAGCATAGTTTCTGGTTGTGTACTATTTCCAGTTCCCCCTATGCTTTATTCCTTTTGAACCTTCCAACATTTAAACTTGGAATGATTAAAAAAAAATAAGTCATCTCTCTTAGGTGTAAATTGCTTTCAAAGTATTTTTACAGTTCAGTTTTAGCAATCGTCATATTGACAATTGCGCTCCCTTCTCAGTGCACTTTGAAAACATTTATGCCATTTTGAACGCAGCTGTGGCTCATGACAAAAGCTATAGGTGACCTATTATTTAAAAGCAGAATTTAAGTTACGTCTCCAAAGCTTGTGAAAACAAAAATATATAGCATACGTTAATGCTTTTAATTTATAGTGGGTTATTTATTAAGTGTATCTGTACTGTATATGACATGGGCCTGTTGGTTAGAAGATTTCTGCAGTGGTTTGAATGTGTCAAATTGTAAAAGTAGACTTTTACAATAAATAAAAAAATAAATAAATAAATAAATGAACAAGATCGTACTTAATAATAATAAAAATAAAAAATAATAGTCATTATTATTACTAAGTAGTATTTTTGTTCATTTCTTAATAAATACCCTACTGTAAATTACAACCATTAACGATTTATATTATTTATACTGTATATGAGAATAAAATCTAAGTTAGCTAAGTGGTTTTATGTTTTAGAATAGAATGTGGAATATTCTCAATAATATTAGTAAAGGAAACACAGGCCCTGTATGTGCTGTTTACATATATTTAAACAATATGGAAAAAGAGTGCATGTTTTTACCAAAACTAATAGTGGATTTTTTTAAATGCGTGTGTGTGAAAAACAATATAATTTTACATTTCATAAGTAAGTATAAGTATAAGTATAAGTATTCATAAGTTGTTACCACACCGTTTAGAGCAGGGGTGGGCAAACTCGGTCCTGGAGGGCCGGTGTCCTGCACAGTTTAGCTCCAACTCTAATCAAACACATCTGCTTATAGATTTCTAGTGCTTTTGAAGACGCTGATTAGCATGTTCAGGTGGGTTTGATTAGTGTTGGAGCTAAACTGTGCAGGACACCGGCCCTCCAGGACTGAGTTTGCCCACCCCTGGTTTAGAGTATCATTATGGACGTTGTACGTTATAACTAATGTGGCTCAAACGACCGATCTGCGACAGAGAAACTACGGGTTTTTGGAAACACACATCACTACATCGTTCTTTTCCCAAATAATGCATGGTACTATGATAGTTCAGCCACAAGTTATGTCGTTGTTTGGAAAATGCACACCTGATTGAGCAATTGCTGATTACAGATGAGAGACCAGCCGTGATCAATCATATCACATGCTCCTCTCAAAATTAGTTTGTAAAAGTTAACTTAACTTATGAATTAGTTCAGCAGGCAGAGCGTAGATGGATTTTAGTGGCTGTTCAACACATTTTCCCACATGTGCATTCACATTATTAAAGCAATCCGGTTGAATGTGTTTTTACCTCTGGATGTGGTCAAAAGTAGACAAGCTCAAAACATTTCCCACCCTATTTCCACCTGTACTTGTTGTCTTGTAATCGGATCGACGACAACACATATTATTACTAGGTATGAGAAAAGAGCCTTTAAATATTACAAGTACATTGTTTTTAAAGATGATTTATCGACAGTTATGTGCAACAAAGTATATTAACCTCCATATATATTATCAAGCTCTTTTTTCCAGTGTACTGAACTACCTGCGAGGCTTCAGCGAATCAACAAGACATCAGCACAAAAACAAGCAGTAAATAAATAATTAAAGAAATAAATCAGTGAGTAATTGAAAATTAGTGGTGACACATTGATCCAGCCTGCCCGACTGGTGTTAAGCGGGCCTGTCTGAATGAGATGGCCGCCGCTAAAAGACGGTTTAAAGCGTAATTGATTTTTGTTTCCAACAAGTCCGAATCACAATGAGCTAATAATGTGGGATGATGAAGATCACTCTCCTTTCTGTGTTTATTCTCCTCACGCTTGCTTGACAATGCAGTCCAGTGTACAGACACACAGTGAGACGAGTTTCACAATGTACTTTTCACAATAAAAAGAGTACTGTTATTTAACCAACTAAAGAAAAACTGCCTAAAATGTAGGTGTTCTTATTCACTCTAATAATACTATTGTGTCTTTTTATTCTGAACACAAATAAATCAGATTATTTTTAATATCCTAATTGCACGACATGTAGTGGTTTGCAATAATAATCATTTTTGACTATGATAATACAGGGCTTCTGCAGGTTTCATCAAATCACATTTAGGACTTTTAAGACCTTTTTAAAGGGCCACGAAACCCCCCTGTCTCAGCAGAGTGTTTTCACACCTCTAAAAGTCAGGAAAGTGTGTGTGTCCAGCTCTGTTTAGCTGGGAGTGTCAGGGGAGGAAAAGAGGAAAGGTTTTGCATAAAAATGGGAGTTTCCATTTGGGCACACGCTGATTTTCAGAGGCAAAACAAATACAGACGCAGGGGAGAAAGACAGTGACTGTGTTTACATGGACATCAGTAATCGAATTATTTGCCAAATTATTAATTTGTCGACTTTAACTGCAGTTTGGCACTTTCACTTTCATTCAGAGACATTTCAAGCATGCTCCCTATGACAAACCAGATATTAGATTCGAGGAACTGCAAGAAGAGTGTTGTTTTAATGGAATGTTTGATACCGCACGGTAGGGTTGGGCCGTTAGACGATGCCATCCGCCCCCGTCGCAAACCTGCTCGTGAAAAATACACACTCAGGCCCTGTTTACTCTAATACAGCTTACTTTTAAAATGGCATTTTAGAACGAAAATGACCCACGTTCACACTGGTGTTTCATCTAGCGCTTCTGAACAGCCCTCTGTCCACTGAAAATGCACATCACGTGACCACACCCACACACACACACACAGACACATGCGCTTGTCTGAGCTCCAGAATTGTTATGAATTAATTAATTATTAATAAATAATTAATTCACCGATGCCTATGAAGACGATGCCATCGTCCATTGCGATGTTTCACATTAGACATCGTACGATGCTAAATTGTTCAACATTGCCCAACCCTACCGCACGGTCAATGGGAGAAAAATAAACCTCCGCATTTCTTTGTAACTTAGACGCACTCGGTCAGTAACGTAGCGTCAGAAAGTAGTGTGTGTATAGACATGATGGTAATAGTTTGATTTCGGTGTTTACATGTTTACACTCAGAGAGTAGCATTTACAGCAGATGTTTCAGTCTATAATATTGTAGTGATATTAACGTAGTGTAAATTTAGTAACTAAATCATTTTGACTACGGAATGTCTTTAAAAACTGAAAGAGTACTGCTGACAATACAAACTAACTTTGCCATCTGAATAAACAAAGACCACTGATCACTCACTTACCAAATCTGTAGAGACAGGACAATCAACACTAACTGGTGCCGCGTATTTTTTAAAGGAGACGAGTGGCAAATCCGGATTTTACCATTTCCAGATGCGAAAAGCTCTCGGGTAAAAAATGTTTTTTACAAACATATTTCTGTTGGGTGCACTGTAGTCCACACGTGAGTCCAGGTGTGCTCTCGTAGTGGGAAATGAAAACAAAACCTTCGTTGCAGCACATTAATAAATGCAACACTGATGACCCGTGTCTCCAAATTCTTGTTCTTCCACTTGTTTTGGCAACACAATGTGGCGTCTCTCTGCCGTCTGAACACTGTAACAGGTAAAAACAGTCTTCAAAGCTATCATGCATCTCAGTTGCACCTCATTCACAATAGAGAGCGCTAATTGGTTTGAACCAAGTTTTTCTCATGAATTAATGCTGCACACTCAGAGACGTGCTCGTTTTAAAACCGGAAGAATGAATTTGCTCGAAATAACGCACAACCAAGAAAGGGTTAAAAGATTAAAGCAGTGTACTGACGCAGCGACACGTTACCTGATAGATTCAAAAGGACGAAGAGTCGTTATATAGAGACAAGATTAATTAAATTTCATGTTTAACAACTATAGTGAGATGCAATCCAGCAGTACATCCTTGATAAACTGTCCGACGTGCATTGCTCTCTGGGGTTTTGTGCTCAAAGCATCGTGATGTCTATCGGCTATCGACCCAACCCTAAATTGTACATTTCAAAGTAAAGTTCTTAACTCCTAAAAAAACTCTGCTTTAAACAAATTGAACAAGCCAATGATTCAATGACTCAATAATTCATAATTACATTCGCTTGCTTTGTTTCTGAATAAATCATTGGATGAATCTCTCTTTAAAAAACAAATTTCAAAATCTGTAATTTTTTTAATTCATGTCTAGGCAAGAAAACTGACACAAAAATAAACTCAGCAAAGCACATTTTAATAAGAAATACCTAAAATGAAACCCTTTTTGTCAATATCATTCACCCCTAATGACATGACTAATCATTTGATAATAAAAACAAGCCTTTTATAATACACAAATTGCTGAAATATTTTTCTCATATTTCTTTTTTTTTATGTCTACACATCTTTATGTACCTATATAAGCTTAAAAAGGCTTGTGATAAAGGTCAGGCTTTGCTCAGAAAAAAGGTAGTGAATATTAAAATATATTCTAAAACTTTTTTTGTAAACTTTGTACAAACATTTGAGATCAATATTTGAGCTGAGCTTTTGGTGGCAGGCGGTGGAGTTTGGGATTTTACCTTCATGCACAGTCACGCCACAGTTGTCACACTGGATGATCTCATCCGCATCTTCGCTGTTGTCTCCCAGACACACGCAGCAGATAAGGATGTGCTCCATCCGCTGGGAGCTCCAGGTCTGAGGCCGCTCCAACAGAGAGTCCTGTGAAAGCAACGGATAACTTAACAATCCAGCTTCAGTTAGGGGTGTTTCAGCTGATAGAACGACTAGTGTTCTCTACTAAAGTCCAAATATCTTCCTCTAACAAAATTGAAAACAAGTTCTTACGCCAGTGTGGGAGGGAAAAAAAAAGTAAAGCCACTCAAAAGCTTCAGCTCTAATTCCACCTCTGAGATTGGAAGATTAGCCAATCCTCTAAACTGAAGTTCTCAGATAAGCCCATTCACAAGGATTGCTCTTTTGTATGAACAATCTGATGGTTTGCGAGCCAATTGCTGGATTATCTGATTGCCTGTGTATTCCTAAATGCACAATTATGCAATTGCATTTGAGATTTCAAGTCGGTTCCTTTTCATGCGACTAAACTTTTGGACAAATTTAAAGTGGGTAAATCCATTGACTATTTGATGTGCTTCACATTCATATCAGTTCTCAGAAAATACTGGGGACAGACTTCTTTATGACCAGATTATTTATAAATCTAATCTGAATGGCATTTTGTGAAGTTCTTTGAATAAAATGTGGAATATAATGAAATATAAAGAATAAGTATGGAGTAGCATCTACAAGTTACATATATCTGAATAAACATGACTAAATTATATTCAGAATCTTGAAGAATCTAAAATGTGTTTTACAATGAATTAATGAATGAAGTAAATAAATTATTTACTGTTAATAATAATAATAATAATAATAATAAAAAACCTTCTGAACAGAAAAAAAAATATTCTGAATAGTTCAAACCAATGTTTAGGATTCAGGAAAATGCAATTAATCAATCAAATACTGCAATTATTTTTTATTATATAAATAAGATGATTTTTTTTTTACTAAGAATGTTTATTTTTTCCCACCTATTTTCATTTATTTCAAATTTGTATATTTTATATATTCATGTGGTGACATCTAAATGTCCACCAGTAATTACTTTTTCAGAAATCATTCTAATATATCAATTACATCATCAAGAGGCAGTTATTATTACAATATTTGATATTCAAATCTTTTTGTAACATTACAATTGTTTGACTGCCACTGGAACCCTGGGTAGAAAGACATGTATGGCTTAATATAATGTAAAGCAATGGTCTCAAACTCAATTCCTGGAGGGCTGCAGCTCTGCACAGTTTTGCTCCAATCCTAATCAAACTCAGCTGATCAAGGTGTTCAAGACTACTTTAGACTATTAAGCAGGTGTGAGTTGGTGATTGAAGCGAAATTGTGCAGAGCTGCGGCCCTTCAGGAATTGAGTTTGAGACGACTGATATAAAAGGTGCCTTTTTGTGAAATAAGTAGAAAAAACATAACATAATTACGTTATTCAAAATAGTCCACATTTATTTTGGACGCCGCCGTTGTTTTAGTTGACATAATTAACGCCCGCCTCTAACGCTCTATCAAATCCCATAAATGCACCAAATCTAGTCACACAAAATGCTCATACTATGCCATATATGCCGCTTTTGGTTGTAGTTTTCAGTCAAAGGGATCTTGATTACCATTACCGTAAATTTTTTTCCCCAAAAAGAATCCCTCCAGACATTGAGAAAAATTTACATTGAGAAAAGGCTGAGAAAAGACAGTAGCCAACAAACATGCTGACGCTTGTCCAAAATAAATGTGAATTAAAAATAAATGTGGATTTTTTTTAAATAACATGTTTTTTTTCTACAAATTTCCCAAAGAGGCATCATTCATGTTATATCAAAGCTAGGGCTGTGCAATTAATCGAAATTCAGTTTCAATTTCGATTTTGGAATATGAAAAAAAAAACATTAATCGAGATGAAACGACGGTCCCAACTTTCACGAAATGTGGGGGGAGGGGGGGGGGGGGGGTTGCGGGACACTCCAAAATGTATGAGGGGTGGTTGGATCGTCCCATATTTCACGAAATGTGGGGGGAACGGTCCCAAGTTTCACGAATAGGGGGGGGGGGGGGTTGGGACATCGCGGGCAGGTGGGTGTACCTTTACAATAACGCCCAAATATCCACTACCCGCCTATGTTATTCTTTAACCGCAAACTTTCAAAGATTCAAAACCGCCCAATTCGGTGGAAAACCACCCAATCTGGCAACACTGGTGAGCGCTTTAATGGTCAAATACATGCAATTTTATGTCAAAAGCGGTGTTTAGTGATTATTCATATTAACCCTCATCTATGTAATAAACAAACGAGTTGAAAATCAAAAGACATGTGAAAGTGAAACCATAAATCAGAACCGCACTGCTCTTAAAGTGACAGCACGCAATATTCCTGTTGCCGACTGTTTTTATTATTATTAATCAAACAACAAAAGACTCTTGTAGCTATAATTAAAGTGTTTTTCTTACAGTGTAGATGCTTAAAGCACAGTTTGTTTCATGTTTTTATTTTATTGTATTTATTTCCATTTCCTTATTTACAGAGAGGAAAATAACTGTATAGTTTAATTATTAGCCCTCCTAAATTATAAGTAACTCTTTTCCCCCAATTTCTGTTTAACGGAAACATAATAGTTTTAATGTTTACTTCTAAACATTATAGTTTTAATAACTCGTTTCTAATAACTGATTTCTTTTATCTTTGCCATGATAACAGTACATAATATTTAACAACATATTTTTCAAGATACACGCATTCACATTTAAAGGCTTAATTAGGCAAGTTAGGGCAAGTCACTGTATAACAGTAGTTTCTTTTGCAAACAATCAAAAAATAGATTGCGTAAGGGGGCTATTAATATTGATCTTAAAATAGTTTAAAAAACTATTAAAATTAAAATTGCCTAATTTAAATTAAAAACTGCTTTTATTCTAGCCAAAATAAAACAAATAAGACTTTCTCCAGAGGAAAAAAATATTATAGGAAATACTGTGAAAAATGTCTTGCTCTGTCATCATTTGGGAAATATTTATTTAAAAAAAAATAAAAAAAATAAAAAAAAAAATCACAGGAGGGCGAATAACTTTCTGTATTTGTGCTCTGTGTTTTTCCTCTTTCTCTCTCGCTCTGTTCTACTGTATCTGCTTTCATATTCTCAGGTTCCATCTATTGGTTGATTCAGCCGTCAATCATTTCCTACCCGGTTACGTCACTCTGACGTCATATCCAATAAGCAAAGACCACCAGTCATAAAAGCGTGCTCCAGACCCCTCACCAGCCCATTCTTTTTCCTCTTGTCCCTCTTGTTTTTGTGTTTATTGTGTTGCATTGCGTTAAGGAAAATAAACCCTGTCTGACTGCGTATTTTGTGGTTGTCTGTTTCTGTTTGTGCACGTTATCCGTCCGTCATTTATATATCATTGCATTTCTCATTTACATTGTTTATGAGGCTTGGATGAAGCGGACAGGTAAGCAGATCACGTGACATACATCTTGTAACACGTAGGACTACTTTATTATTACATCAGGTTAGGGGCAAGTGCCACCCCTTGAACTTTTTGGATAGATAAGAGTAGATAGTTAGGACTTGGAGGCCTCTTCGCGTGTTTGTTATTTTGTTTCATATATTTAGTTAGTTAGATGCTTCATTATAGCATTTTTCTGCCGTTTTTGGTTCCTTTTCACACCACGCTAATTGCTTTGGTCCGAACCAGTTGAAAAGAACCAAAATGCAGTCATGTGACAAAATCCACATCACTCATTGGCCAGATGTTGTTGAACATATTTCCTAAACTGCTTTTCGATTAGTCAGAATTAATGTGCGGGAAAATGCCAACGGAACTCCCGCAAGTAAACAAAACGGCAGACACAAAATGTAGCTTATTACTATAGAGGGACGACTGCGCTAGCTGATTGTATGCCTGCTTACAGTATACTATATACAGTAGTTTGTATACATCACTTTAGAAAAACTATACATTTCGAGAATGAAGTGCGGCTGCGGTTGGAAAACAATGTTTTAATGCATTGCAAACGGCGAAGGTGCATTGTACATCACTTCAAGGGGAGGCGTGAATTAATTTAGCTAAACTGCAACATGGTCATCTTCCGAAAATATTACCAACGATCAATCAGGTAATGTTTCCCCCCTCTCTCTCTCTTTTGGTAAATTGCTGTCAACAAATATTTTTCCTCCACATGCCATAATGTGGACAGCTGGATTAGTCCAAAAAGGCGCGGCACTTTTTGCGGTTGGGTCTGTTTTAGTTCAAATCATATTCTCACCACAAACGAACAGCTTCAGGTTTCGTTTGAAAGCGTACCAAGACCACCTCTTTAAGGAGGTCTCTGTACGCTTTTTTGGTCCTCTTTTGGTGCGCACTCGAGTACGATTGCTACATTCACACCTGCCAAAATGAACCATACCAAGAGGGAAAACGAACTCTAGTGCGATTCAACTGAACTAAATAAGGCAGGTGTGAAAGCACTCTTAGATATTGTTTAGGTTTTGTTCTTTTCATTTCTTTGGTGCCGCCCACATCCCTTCTGCCAGCTCTCTTGTTTTTCCCCGTCTTTGTATTTGTCCCAGTGTTGTATATATTGCAAATATATTTTTCCTTACTTTCTTTTTCTTTATTTTTGATTAATTCATTGTTTTTGTTCACTTTGGGTATTAAATAAAGTCACACTTTTGGTATCTACTTTGGTTGTCTTTTGCACTTCATTCACTGTTTGTATAAATGTATTTTAATTACACATAAATATCAAACCCCATTTTCCCCTAGACCAACATCAGGAGTTTGAAACAATATCGTTTTAAATAATCGTGATTACAATTATGACCAAAAAAAATCGTGATTATGATTTTTCCCATAATCGAGCAGCCCTAATCAAGGTATTTTGTCTTGATACTCCCTTTTATAAACCTTGCTAACGATATCAATTTGCTCAAATTGTTTCAGGAACTATTTTTATTTTATTTGAAAAACAATACCTCATTGCCCTTCCCATGGGATGTGCTGTGGCTGTCATTGGTCTCCTCTTCGTCAAACGCCCCTGTGTTTTTGCCTGCTTTCTTTTTTGGTTTCTTCCCTTCATCCTCACTATCACTGCTACTGCTCTCGTTATCATCACCTTCATCATCATCATCGTCATTATCATCCTCATTGTCCTCTTCATCACTACCACCATCATCATCATCATCATCCTCTTCGGCGCTCCCTTCTTTCTCCTTTCCAGATGATGCCTTGCCTTTCTTTTTTCCCTGCGCAGGCCTCCAGTCATTGTCATCCTCGCTGTCGTAATCATCCATTTCATTCAGCTCTTCCATCGTAGTGAAGTCCAGCATGGGTCGGTTGCGCCGTAGGTTCCATTTTTTGGGCTCTGCTGAGTTTTCCTCTGTCGTACCGCTACCATTCGGGTCCGTATCAGAGGATTTTTCTCCCTTTTTGCGACTCCTGGAGCTTCCTCCTGTTTCTTTGCTGCTGGTCTCCTCTGAAAAGGACTCTTTGACTTTCTCTTCTTCTTCATCGTCTTCATTTAAGTCTTTGGTCTCTTCGTCGTCTATGCCCTCTTCATCAGCAGAGGCAGCAGCAGCATCAGAGTCGCTCTCAGAGCCTGCGGCGCTGTCTTTTGAGCCCTCCTCATCACTGCCATTGCCAGTGCCCTCTGAACCTGGTACACAAGAAAGAGCGATAAGCTTAGCAGTGTGTTTTTTGTGTGTTTCAAACTAAATATAAGACACTTTAGATGTGATGCAACAAGCCTGTCAACGTTAAAAGTGTTACTTTAAAGAACTTTTTTAAATATAATAATAGAAATAATAAAATATATTTTTAAGTGCTGGGCAAAGATAAATCGAGATTTATTGCATCAAAAATCCAACCAAGACCCCTCTTCTCACCAATAGTATAAGTATAAGTATAAGTATTAGTATAAGCAAAAAATACTATAAATTCAGAATGTACCTCAAACAGGTGAGTGGTCTTAACAAACCACTTGTAAAACACACTCATTCATCTCATTAGCTACGTTTCCATCCATCTACTTTTATGCGCATTTTGGATATGTGCATAAAAAACAGTTGATGGAAACGCCAAGATGTGCAAAAATTGAGGCGCAAGTAATTTATTAAATAAGGAATAGATTGACGCAGCTTCTCCTACCGCAGCAAATTCCGTTTTTACTGATGATATTTGGCGGCAGGTAGCCAGGAAGTGATCTGATTTGTTCTCTTTGACTCATTGGATGGCAACGCTGCTTTATTCGCATGTCTTTTTTGCGATAATTCATTTTTGAGCACAAAATTTAATTTGCATCTTTGGATGGAAAGCTACTGACACATTAATCAACACAACCACTGTGCATTTATGAAGTGTGCTTCACACAGGTGAGTGGGTTTGACAAACCACCCGTAGAAACACACTCTTGCTCAAAAAAAAAAAAAAAAAAAAAAACTCTGTTAACACTCTTACTCTATCCCAAAATTCTCTAAACACAAAAAAAATCCTTTGTATAACTAGCACTTCTTGTGTGTATTGCCTCTTGTTGAATCGCTGAATGCCCCCCTCAATTGTGAGACGCTTTGGACAAAAGTGTCTGCTAAATGACTAAAAGTAAAATGTTGTAAATGAAAAATAAAAGTTGTTTTGACATAAGAAATGTGTGTGTGTGTTATATATAGGCATGGGATGATAGGTTTTAAGGTTTACCACGGTTTGGAAAAGAAAAGGTTTTAAAACCGCAAAAAGTTGCTATGTGTTATACTGTTTCTAAGGTATAAGTAAGGTTTTTCTTCCATGTGTTGTCAAGAAATCTGTGTTTTTGAAACTAAAGAAAACACCAAAAGTCAATTATTTGTTTTTATTATTTAGCCTGACATGTTTACTGTTCCAAAATATTTGAAATGTTTCCTAAAATAAAATATATTGTGTTCAAGTTGTTGTTGTTTTTTCTTAGACATTTAAAAAGAATGTATTTAGAGAAATAATCACAATGCCGTGATATCCAATATCTGTGATATTCATCCAAGGTTATCATACCATCAGAAACTTATACCGGCCAATGCCTAACTATATAGATTTATTTATTATCAATATTTGATATATATTGACATACATGCATTGTCAAAAGAAACCTTTTTTTTGGATGCGATTAATCTCGATTAATTTTTGCCCAGCATTGAAAAAATACACAACTAAACATTTTAATGCATTCATATCAGCTCAGGACATCGTGAGTATGGTAAAATGACTCAGATTTTAGAGTGAAATTGCAACTTATAATGTGTGATTACAGAAAGATCAAATAAATCAGAATCAGTCAAAATATAATTTGATTGCATACACTATCATTATTTTTTTCTAACCAATGTTTTTTCTTTCTTTCAAAAAAATCACCTTTTTCATCTATTTGAATTGATGTCAAAAACGTATTATATTCCGATTAATATTTTTTTTATTACACAGCTAAAGATTTTAATGATTTTTTTTCCTGTTCAGGACATCATAAGCAAGATAAAATTAGTGAATTATGTTGACAGAAATTGTAACTAATTTGTGATAGTCTTGGAAAAAATAAAACAAAATGCAAAATAAAAACAAATCTGTCACAGCTTTAAAATATCAGGATGTATTTGTTGGGGGAATGTTTTATTTAAAAAAAACGTATTAAATATATTTATTTAAATAAATGTATAAATCACAATAATATATTTATCTCTCCTAACTCAACACTACTAACACTACACAATGTTTGCACACTAGATCATTTTGAACTGTTGGGAAGTTGTATAAAACAGTCAAGATTTAATATTTCACAACTTAATTTTTTAATAACTGATCTGCAGTTAGTCATTTTTACCAGCTTTGAACGTCATCATGTCTTTACCTTGTTATTAATGCATTACTGTGTTCCCTTTCTTTAACAATAAAAAAAAAATTAAGTATATCAGTCTGAGAATTTACAAATTAATCAGATTTCTTTGACTTTATAACTTATCCTTACTCCAAAAATAATTACATATTATAAATACAGACCTACATATTATAATTTAAATTCATAGAAGTTTTCAAACAAAAACAAAATAAATTTTACTTCCAAAAAGTGATAGATTTGTTTTGTAGGCATGCACATTAATATTTATCATCAAAAGACAACCCTAAAATGTCTGTGAAATTAGGAACGATGTTTTCTAGCATTATTACAACTTCAATTTTTTGCATCTAAAGACACCCCATAAATATTTAGGTCCAATATGACCCAAATAAAGAGTAATGGCATGTGAAGTGCCAGGCATTTACTATGTATTTAAAATCTACCGTGAACTACGAGTCTAGTTAGTAATTAATACATTGCATCATTCTCTTACAGCCCATGACAATGATATATCGTCCAATTAGACTAGTGTGACACTGCATTTTTATTTCTCGCCAGAAATTTTGACATGCGGCAAAACTTTCAAACCTAAAGGGGTCAAAGTGTTAGAATTTCATTATCAGGTTGCAGATATTTCTGCACTATAGTTGACAGCAGCCTGATGGGGAAAGCTTTGCGTTAACCTCCAGTCTGTCATGGTGATATGGAGCCATTGCATATGCGACTTCGGTGTTAGTAATGCATTGCAGGAGGTCGAATCTACAGGCAGGTGGGGAAAAAAAAAAACAGTGACGCATGTGGTGATGAAGGTCTCATCTCCACCTCAGCAGCTGCTTTCATGACAGGTGAGAAAACCCAAGAAGAGACCCAATTCTAAAAGGGCTAACGGTGGTATAAATAAATATGTAACCATCAGTCAAATTTTGAACATTTCACATTTATGAGATTTGCCACTACTACTTGTAGTCATTTTTTGATTCAATTGACCCACTAATTTGTTTTTGCTTTTTTAATGTATACCTAACATGTAAATGATTGTTATATTAAGAGGTATTATTTTTACCTGACGTATCTCCAACTTTAAAATCACTGTCGTCTGAGCTGTCATAGTCCAGAGCATCCAACAGAGAGTCAGCCAAAGGCTTCACCTGCCGCCGCTTCGAGCCCCGATCCACTAATAAAGAAATAAGAGTTCACAATGAAATATACATTTATTTTAGAAAACAGATGACAATAATAGGCAGCATAAAATACTTACATAATTAAAATTCACATCATTACATTTAAATCAATGCTACCAATTTGAAATAATAACAATAATATTAATAATACATAACTGTGCTTTACACAGGTGAGTGGGCTTGACAAACCACCCGTAGAAACACTCTCTTGCTCAAAAAAAAAACAAAAAAAAAAACCTCTCTTAACACTCTCACTCTATCACCAAATTCTCAAAACACAAACAAGTTCCTTTGTATAACTAGCGCTTTTTTGTCTGTATTGTCTCTTCTTGTTGAATCGCTTCAATTGTGAGACGCTTTGGACAAAAGTGTCGGCTAAATGACTAAACGTAAAAAGATGTAAATGAAAAATAAAAGTTGTTTTGAAATAAGAAATGTGTGTGTGTTATATATAGGCATGAGATGATAACCGCAAGTTTTCCGCTACATTCATTCTTCTGTGGCGTGCCGCCACACCAAAATTCATCCCGCCATGGCTACATTACAACGCATTTAAAACATGCAGTCGTGTTTTTTATAGCGGGTTATAATCGCACCAAAACATATTGAAAGGAAAGTGAATTAAACAGCGCAAAGTTTTCTGTAATCGTAGTGCTGTGCGCTATTTGTTCAACACTTTAAGGGCACATGCTGACTATCTGACTGACAGCTGTGTGATGGTGATGCCAGCAAACACGGCGTAGCTTTCAGTTAAGATGAACACAGTTTCCATATAAGTATACTTAATTTATAAAGGTCATTGGCTCTGCATACAATGACTTTATCTTGCTGGAGTTTATAGCCGTTTCACTTTACTTCAGGACGCATTAATGTCGCAAAACACACAAAAACGCACTAAATCGCACTTCAGCAGTGTTTATTTGAAAGTGCACATAAAGATCTGCACTTAAGCAGAGTATATTTAAGGGCGTGCAAGATGTTTTGTGCACGAACAGAGGAAATCGGCACGCAAGCAAAGAAATTCGCATGCTCGTATTACATGAATGCGATCTCGACTTGATACTGCGTGTAATATTTGTCTTTAAAATAGTTGGCAGATCTGTGTAAAAAAAAAAAAAAGCCTGCCTCCACAGCTGGAAAAAATCCTAGAGGAAACACTGAACCGGTTTCAAGGTTTACCGCGGTTTAAAAAAGCCAAGGTTTTAAAACCGCAAAAAGTCTCTGTTATACCGTTTCTAAGGTATATGTGAGGGCTTTTTTTCCATGTGTTGTAAAGAAATCTGTGTTTTTGAAACTAAAGAAAACAGCAGAAGTCAATGATTTTTTTTTTTTTTTTTTTTTTTTAGCCTGACATGTTTACTGTTCCAAAACATTTGAAATGTTTCCTAAAATAAAATATATTGTGTTCAATATCCAAATATAAATAACATTTTCTCAAATATATGCATGCATGCATGTATTTATACACAGTACACACACATACATACATTGTCAAAACAAACTGATAATAATGATAATAATAATAATCATCTAAAAAAATATTAGATGAAAACAAATAAAAAACTAAAATACTAAGCACCTAACTCAACATTTACATTTAAATACTAAAAAAATGTACAAATATAAATAGAAAATGTAAGAATACAATATGGAAGTCAAGGGCTTAGGTTTCCAACAATATTCAAAACATTGTCATCTGTGTTCAACAAATAAAAAAAATTAAAATCGGTTAGTAACAATTTTTTACTTTTTTCAAAATGTTACGTTTTGGGTGAACTATCCCTTTAAGTACTTAAATTACAAAGTATAAAATAATATAATAACATTTTTTATTATATAAAATTTCAATAAAAAGAAAAATAGAGATAAATTAAGCTAAAATATTTAAAATACATATTAATAATAACCATTATAATAATATTCTTATATAATTGTTTTTATTAACCATTTTCATTAAACATGAAATAAGTGTTGACTAAAGTGAAATAAATATATTTAGGTTTAAACCCCTAACATTACTTAAACTGAAATACAAGGCTAAGTAGAAAATGTATTACTACAGATCTAAAAAAAACTATATACACTGCAAGTCATATAAATTAAATTATAAACTACTTTTGAACAGTTATTTTACAGTGCAAAGTTTTTTTTCCATTGTTTTTTTTGTTTTGTTTTAAGAAAATTATTCTGTTTATCAAGGCGACATTTATTAAATGTAAAATAAATTGTCAAATTGTTAAATATTTATTACATTTTAAATAACTGCTTTCTTATTGTATGTAGTTTCAAATGAATTCATTACTCCAGTCATTATTGCTTTATTACTATTACCATTAATAATAATAATAATAATAAAAATAATAATAATAATAATTGTTATTATTAGAGTGATTTCTGAAGTTTCTAGAGTGATTTTACTGTATTTTTTTATTAAATAAAATGCAGCCTTGGTGAGCAGAAGAAGCTTATTTTAAAACATTTAAAAATCACACTGACCCCAAACTTTTGGCCGGTAGTGTAGATACAAAAAAATAACTATATAAATTGAAGTACTAAAATAGTTTATTATTAATAACAACCATCATACCACATAAATAACAAATAAAGCAACAATAAGGTGAAACAGTTACAACGAATTATTGTAATGATTTCGACAACTGTGGGAATTCCTGCAGATTGAGCTGAAAAGGTGCACCACCAAAATGTGCATTAATTTATTTAACCACAATAAAACTACACAGACACATACCAAAACTATAAATACTGAAACTGACACCAACGCCACTATGTTTGGTTAAAGGGATTAAATGTCATTTACTCACTATTTATTCTCCCTCAAGTGTTTCCAAATCTTTATCTGTTTCTTTCCTCTGTTGGACACAAAAGAAGATATTTTAAAGAAAACTGGTAACCACTGATCTCCATAATAAGAAAAACAAATGCTATGGATGTCAATGGTTACAGGTTTTCAGCTGTCTTCGAAATATCTTCTTTTGTGTTCAACAGAAGAAACACCTAAAAGTATAAAACAAGTAAAGGGAGAGTAAATATTAAGGTAAAGTTGGTTTTATATTCGCACATTCAGACTTTCTCCTTAAGGTGTTTTTTTTACATGCATTTTTTATTTCTCTTTGCTATTTGGGCTAATTGGAACCTAATTAGAACAAAAATGTAAGTATCATCTTTTGATATGATGTACTTTTAGAGAAAAATGATGTCCATATATGTGGACTCGTGGTCCAAATTTACATAAAACACTTTTTTCTGATTTTTTCTTTTAATGCACATATAACATAGATTTTTTTTTTAACTTGCTTTGACTATCAGAGATTAAAAACAAAAATTTTGCCATTTTGGACAGTTAAAATAGGGTTTGGGACATTTAATTTGCTGCAAAACAGTTGCAGGATGACACTGTATGTCTGTAACAAAATATGAAACATTCAAAGTATTTTAAATAGCCACTTAAGAGCTAAAATGTGCTGTCCACGACTCCATGTATGTGGACACTCAAGCCCTAGGAGGTTAATAATGCAATTTCATAAAAGTTTTCTTTGAAAATTTTTAAGAGGGAAATCATATTAGCAGCCGATGGCTATCAAAGTACAACAATGTTCACAGTCAAATATATAGTCCTAATGTTGTTTTGATGTCAGACTTCCATGAATATTCAAAGTACCACGGTAAACACTATAGAAAGCATGTCACAAGCTATCATTGAACGAATGTGCGAATATAAAAACCAACTTTACCTCAATAGAGTATGACAATTTTCATTTTGGGGTGAACCATCCCTTTAACACTATCCTTTCATGTAAAACAATATCTTAAGTGTCTTATATTTCATTTTTTAAGATGCAAACGACCTCAGACTGTGATGGTCTCAAAATGTAGTTCAGATCATTCACACATTAAGTAGGCTAAAGTTGCAGCACAGCTCTATGACAAATAATAGGATGCTGTCATTGTAGGCAACTTATTGATTAAAATACTGAAGGATGTTCATTTGATTAAAATAAGCTAGCTTTTCGGAAATAAAACAAAGATAACATGCTATACACACTAACAACTGCTGATATTATTTTAACGTGATAGTCGGTGTCTGTAAAGCTGAGTGATGGAGAGATGAACTACACGTCAATTAGCAACGAGCTAACGCTGCAGTAGCCTCGTGCTAAATATTAACGCTTATTTCTCACATTTCAAACCAAAGCTGGTAAATCCTGATGGTGATTATGTTGTGCTATCGGTTCTCTTTCAAAATGTATACTGTAACAGCGAGTTTTACTCACTTTGTGTGATTTTCTCGTTTGGACAGCTTGGACAAAGGTACAACGAACGCCTCCTCAGCTCATGTTCTGCGTATTACGTCGATGATTTTTCGTATCACGTGTACGCAAAGTGCTGACGTTCAGCTCAGGAATGAGGAGTTGGGAACTATGGCAACCGCCGCATCAGTTCTGTCACATTATCAACGACAAAAGAGATGGTATACATTTTTTTCTCATAAATAACTCTAAAATGGGTGGCGCGGTGGCTCTGTGGTTAGCACTGTCGCCTCACAGCAAGAAGGTTTCTGGTTCGAGCCTCGGCTGGGTCAGTTGGCATTTCTGTGTGGAGTTTGCATGGTCTCCCGGTGTCGGTGAGGGTTTCCCCTGGGTGCTCCGGTTTCCCCCACAGTAAGCTACATTGCCCGTGGTGTATGAGTGTGAATGGGAGTGTATGAGTGTTTCCCAGTGATGGGTTGCAGCTGGAAGGGCATCCGCTCCGTAAAACATATGCTAGATAAGTTGGCGGTTCATTCCGCTGTGGCGTCCCCTAATAAAGGGACTAAGCCGAAAAGAAAATGAATGAAATAACTCCAAAATGTAATGTTTATTTAAAATACGTGGTCTCCCGGTCTCCCAGTGTCGGTGTGGGTTTCCCCTGGGTGCTCCGGTTTCCCCCACAGTAAGCTACATTGCCCGTGGTGTATGAGTGTGAATGGGAGTGTATGAGTGTTTCCCAGTGATGGGTTGCAGCTGTAAGGGCATCCGCTCCGTAAAACATATGCTAGATAAGTTGGCGGTTCATTCCGCTGTGGCGTCCCCTAATAAAGGGACTAAGCCGAAAAGAAAATGAATGAAATAACTCTAAAATGTAATGTTTATTTAAAACATTAATATTTTGCAACTAATGCATAATAACCACATTGTACAAATGTTACTTCGTCTGGAACGTGGAAATTGGAAAGGAGAACGTTAAAAAAAAAATGTTTGAATGTTAAATTTGTCTTGTTTTACAATGTTAATATTGCGTTGCGTTTACCCATTTTTAAATGAACGTATTATCTGAGAATTAACAGTATTAATGAATATACTGTAGTGAAATGGCTGAAATTAAATTTGTTTTAAAATGTATAATCAATTAATTTTACTCACAGAAATTTCCAGAGGCCCAAAATGGCATGAAAATAAAACATTAACATTTTAATATATTGTACATTTAACTAAATGTAACATTTAAAAAAAATAATGGTTGGAAAAAGGGTGGCGCGGTGGCATAGTGGGTAGTGCTGTCTGTCGCCTCACAGCAAGAAGGTCGCTGGTTCGAGATATGTGCTATAGGTGAATTGGGTAAGCTAAATTCTCTGAAGTGTATGTGTGTGAATAAGAGAGTATGGGTGTTGGGTTGTGGCTGGAAGGGCATCCGCTGCGTAAAACATATGCTGGATAAGTTGGCAGTTCATTCCGCTGTGGCGAGCCCTGATTAATAAAGGGACTAAGCCGAGAATGAATGAATGAATGAATGGTTGGAAAAAAGATAAATGATGTTTATTAAAAGCCTTAAAGCATTTAAAATTGTACCTTTTCTTTTTATCCATTTTTCTTCAGCTTAGTCTCTGATTTATCAGAGGTCGCCACAGTGTAATGAACCGCCAACTATTCCTGCATATGTTTTTTACGCAGCGGATGCCCTTCCAGGCGCAACCCAGTACTGGGAAACACCCATACACTACCGCATTCACACACACTCATACACTACGGCCAATTTCATTAATTCATTCATTTTCTTTTCGGCTTAGTCCATTTATTAATCAGAAGTCGCCACAGTGGAATGAACCACCAATTATCCAGCACATGTTTTACGCAGCGGATGCCCTTCCAGCCACAACCCAACACTAGGAAACACCTACACACTCTTGCACACACTTACATACACTACAGCCAATTTAGCTCATCCAATTCACCTATAGCGCATGTCTTTGGACTTGTGGGGGAAACCGGAGAACCAGCGACCAGCAACCTACTTGCTGTGAGGTGACAGTGCTTCCCACTAAGGCACCGTGCCACCCTTTTCTTTTATCAGAAATGTTTATATATCTCTTCCAGACAAAAAAAATTGGACCCAAATGCTTTATGAGGATTAAGAAAGACTGCCTTAGCTTTTACAATAACCTTTATTTACTTTATATTTTGTGCCATAGTTTGTCATTTAATTTGATAAAAAGCAGTATTTATTTCATTAATCTTAACAAATGTAAAAGTGTTCAAACACCTTTACAGCAAAAATAATACAAGTAACACTACTGATGTTATAATTATATCCGGCCTCATCCGGAGCGGTGACAAGTCTGCATACAGACAGGAGGTGGAGCGGCTGGCTTTATGGTGCACATACAAAAACCTGGAGCTGAACACGCTCAAAACAGTGGAGATGATAGTGGACTTTAGGAGAAACCCCCCTGCACTCCCCCCACTCACCATCATGAACAGCACTGTGGCGGCAGTAGAGTCATACAGGTTCCTGGGCACCACCATCTCTTAGGATCTGAAGTGGGACATTCACATAGACTCTATTGTGAAGAAAGCCCAGCAGAGGCTGTACTTCCTTTGTCAGCTGAGGAAGTTCAACCTGCCACAGGAGCTGCTTGTACAGTTCTACTCAGCTGTCATCCAATTCATCCTCTGCACTTCAGTCACCGTCTGGTTCAGCTCAGCTGCCAAAACTGACCTCCGTAGACTACAGCGAATAGTCCGGGCTGCTGAACGAATCACTGGCACTACCCTTCCTACACTTCAAGAACTGTCCTCTTCCAGAGTGAGTAAAAGGGCTCGCAAAATCACTCTGGATGCCTCACACCCCAGCACACTACCTGTTCCAACTGTTACAGTCTGGTCGGCGCTACAGAGCACCAAGCACAAAAACAGCCAGACACAGGAAAAGTTTCTTTCCTCAGGCCATCTACCTCATGAACAGTTAAATATTCCCCTACTGTGCAATAAATGTGCAATACTTATCTTATACGCACTTGTACACAGCACATTATAACAATATACAATGCAATACTTTCTCACATGCATTTGTACACAGCACCTTATAACCTGTATATTTATAACAAATCTGTACATACAACTCAACATCCAGATCCTTTGACTAACTGCATCTCTGTTTAATGTTTATTGTCTTTTTTTATATTCATTTTGTGTTGTCACTTGTCACTTTATGTACACTGGAAGCTTCTGTAGCCAAAACAAATTTCTTGCGTGTGTGAAGCACACTTGGCAATAAAACTGATTCTGATTCTGATATGCTGTGCTATGGTCTACAAATGAGTAGGGCTACAAAAAAGTATTAATGAAACAGTGAGTAATAATTCAAACAGCCTCTGAAGGCCACCATCACAGTAAAAAGCAGAAAAATGTTAAGCAAGCATCTTTTTTGTGGTTAAATTCAAGACTCTGTGAGGTCTATTTTCTCATGATTGTTGTTACTAGCTAAAACAAATATGTTAATGCAATATCATAGTACAGTATGCTCACATTTGCATATCATATTTTCTTAGTGGGTGCAACAAACTAGATTTTCATTTAATTCTCACATTGAATTTCTGTAATTTTCAGTCCTTGTTTTCTGCAAATACTGACTGTGTACACAGCCGTAAGCTAAAGTAAATATTCACAGCTTTTTCTGTTATTCATCTCCATTTAGTAATATCTTATTTCTTATTTTCCCTCTTTATTTGTTGCAACACAATAAGCATAATTTCTCCTGCACTTGCAATGGATTTTATTCACATTACACAAAGAGTTTAGTTCTTTGCTTAGCAATTTGAATTAATTTGTTTGACAAATGTTGTCACGCACATACATACATATACATATGGACGTGGTATTTGCTATAAAAACTCAAAACATAAATTCACAGAGAAAGTATATGTTAACATTATATTGAAACATCTGTTTATATTTTCCAAAACAACGAGTTGTGGGATCAGAAAAATATCAATCTGTAAACATTTTTTAGATTTGAAATGAGGAAAAAAAACATGCGTTATGGATGTGAACAAAAAAGTGTGTAACTTTACAGTATTCAACATACTTTGTAGATATTCTGTGAAGTAAACTGCACAACCCAAAAGAAATAATGCTGATCAAAAGGATACGAGTTGGCAAACGATAAACCAAAAAGTATGAATTTTATTTTATTTTACATTTTTGCATTTATGAAGAAAAAGCTTGGTTGTGGATGTGACGTCTCTCTGTTATGGATGTGACTGATGTGAAATTGGCACTTGTGCAGTGTTGCCAGATGTAGCTTGCTGATTCCAACCCAAAAACTATACAAAACCCGCCGAAATGCCTTGGGGGGGGGGGGGGGGGGGTTGGTCCCGGTTTTCACAAAAAGTGAAACTGCCAAATTATACACTAACCGCCTATATAATTTCTTACCCGCACGGATTCAAAACCGCCCAATCTGGCAACACTGCACTTGTGTGACTTGGGTAAATCAAAATACTGTAAAATACAAGCCTACTCAAAAAACTTACAAATGGTTTGACTATTTTCGTGAAAACTTAATTTATGCATTTAAAAAATCGCAGTTTGCACAGCTATTACAGCTGATCCGTGATAGATGCCATGGAGAAAAGTATCACTTTAATAGCAATAGAGGAGAGGAAAAGTTACCTTACAAACATGCCTGCAGTTCAAAGGTCCAAAGTGAGAGAGACAGAGAGGCAGAAAGAGAGAGAGAGAGAGCTTTCATTTTCTCCCTAGCAGTGAAATAGTGTCTCCTGGTTCTGCTGTACTTCAGTGTCAGTGAAAGACTGTTTAGCAAACTCACATGTAGTGAATTGTGCACAATTATTTGCTTTTATGTAGTATTAATAAACCAATAACGAATTAACAAATTGTCCACGTCTGCATCGCGGAGCATCGAAGAAACAATTATTTTTACACCCCTAATGTATATATATATATATATATATATATATATATATATATATATATATATATATATATATATATATATATATATATATATATATATATAAATATATATATATATATATATTATATAATATATAATATATATATATATATTATATTATATAATGACAGTAAAAATTAACTAAGTTTACTAGGCAAGTTAGAGTAGTTAGTTATAATTATTTTTATTATTATTATTATTATTAGTAGTAGTAGTAGTAGTAGTAGTAGTAGTAGTAGTAGTAGTAGTATCATTATTTATTTATTTATTTATTTATTTATTTATTTGCATTTTAAGTACACTATTCTGAGGTAAACATACCCTATATATAATAAAATGAGTAAAATCAATAAAATAACACACTTTAAGTTTAAGCAAGCTTCAAAACAATTATTAATTTGCAGAATAACAAGAAAAATGATGTGTAACGTTAAAATGACTGTTTTTGGTTTGTTCTGGTAGCAAGACTTGTTTCTGTCGTCCTCTGTTGACTTTGCCAGTTTAGCAAACAGGAGACGATTAAAATAAATGAGCCTAGATTGATCCTGATACACAGCGAGGGGAAGACTGATGGGGAAAGGCACGCGCAAGGGATGATTACGACTGTCCTTGCCTGATGACAAATGGCACTGTATTGTGCTGGAAAGCCACCGTTTTTTATCCCTTGGCATCAAAACACTTTTCGGATATCATCATAAGCATCATCGTCATCATCACTGTCACCATTCTATTGCCAGCATTTTCCATTGCAGATGACATGTGATATTGCCAATGCATGAAACCGATGCTTCATATTTGCCAAGGTGAATATGCAGCAAGATGCTTGTCACTTATTTCATTCATTCTAGGGCTGCATTTCATTTCTAATGCATTTTTCTGCATCTTATATAAAGAATGGTGCAGTTTACTCTTGCATATACTATATATTGATTCTCCAGTTCTGCATGAAATATCCATATTTAGGATATTATATGGTTAATTAATGTCACAAAATCAAGAGAGCTTTTTCCCTGAATATCAGTGTGTGAGAGCAATCACATATGTTGATTATATCTATTTAACAAACAAGTTAATACCATGGAGGTTACATTTGAAACCCATATTTTTTTAGCAACAAATATAGTTACCAACAAAGAGAGAGCAGCACATTTTAGCATTTAGCGTTGCTCCTGAATCAATCTAATAAGGCAATGATTCAATGGCTCAAATTAGAGAACAAAACTAATTGTTGCATAAAGAAAGAACAAACTAAATTTCTGAAGATTACAGCTGTGAAAAATGAGTCTCTATAGTAACTAGTCTCTTAAAGGGCATACTGTAACGAGTGTCTCATAGGACATCACTATAGGAAATCACTTGTCTATCATAGGACATCACTAGACTTAGGACATAACTAGTGTCTCTCATATGACATCGCTAGACATCACTAGTTTCTCATAGGACATAGCTAGACATAGTCTCTCATAGGCAATCACTAGACACCATTGATCTATCAGAGGACATAACTAGTCTCTCATATGGGATTGCTAGTCATCACTAGTCTCTCATAGGACAAAACTAGTCTCTCATATGGGATTGCTAGTCATCACTAGTCTCTCATAGGACATTGCTAGTCATCAATAGTCTCTAAGACATAACTAGACATAACTAGTCTCTCATAGGATATCGCTAGACATCACTAGTCTCTCATAGGACTTAACTAGACATAACTAGTCTCTCATATGAGATTGCCAGTCATCACTAGTCTCTCATAGGATATCACTAGACATCACTAGTCTCTCATATTACATAACCAGTCTCTCATAGGACTTAACTAGACATAACTAGTCTCTTACAGGACATTGCTAGTCATTATTACTAGTCTCTAGGACATAATTAGTCTCTCATAGGATATCGCTAGACATCACTAGTCTCTTTTAGGACATGACTAGTCTCTCATAGGACTTAACTGGTTATAACTAGTCTCTTATAGGACATTGATAGTCATCACTAGTCTCAGGGACATAACTAGACATAACTAGTCTCTCATAGGATATCGCTAGACATCACTTTTTCTTTTATACGTGTCTCTTTTAATCTTGTTTATGTAAAGCAGTTTAAATTGCCACTGTGTGTGAAATGTGCTATATAAATAAACTTGCCTTGCCTTGCCTAGACTCTCATAGGACATAACTAGACATAACTAGTCTCTTATAGGACATTGCTAGTCATCATTAGTCTCTAGGACATAACTAGTCTCTAATAGGATATCACTAGACATCACTAGTCTCTCATAGGACATAACTAGTCTCTAATATGACATCGCTAGAGATCCCTAGTCTCTCATAGGACATAAATAGACATAACTAGTCTATTATAGGACACAACTAGACATAACTAGTCTCACATAGGACATAAATAGACATAACTAGTTTCTCATAGGACATCACTAGATATCATTAGTCTCTCATTGGACATAACTAGTCTCTTATATGGGATTACAAGTCATCACTAGTCTCTCACAGGACATAACTATACAGAATTAGTCTCTCATAGAATATCACTAGATATCACTAGTCTCTCATATGGGATTGCTAGTCATCACTAGTTTCTCATAGGACATAACTAGACATAACTAGTCTCTCATAGGATATCACTAGACATCACTAGTCTCTCATAGGACATAACTAGTCTCTTATATGGGATTGCAAGTCATCACTAGTCTCTCACAGGACATACCTAGACAGAATTTGTCTCTCATAGGATATCACTAGACATCACTAGTCTGTGATATGACATCGCTAGTCATCACTAGTTTCTCATAGGACATAACTAGTCTCTCATATGACATCGCTAGACATCCCTAGTCTCTTATAGGACATAACTAGTCTCTCATATGGGATTGCGAGTCATTACTAGTCTCTCATAGGACCTGACTAGACCTAACTAGTCTTATAGGACATTGCTAGTCATCAGTAGTTTCTAAGACATAGCTAGACATAACTAGTCTTTCATAGGATATCACTAGACAACACTAGTCTCTCGTAGGACATAACTAGTCTCTCATATGACATTGCTAGACATCACTAGTTTCTCATAGCACATAACTAGACATAACTAGTTTCTCATGGGACATCACTAGTCTCTCATATGACATCGCTAGACATCACTAGTCTCTCATATAACATAACTAGACGTAACTAGTCTCGCATAGGACATCACAAGACATAATTAGTCTCTCATAGGACATAACTAATCTCTCGTATGGGATTGCTAGTCATCACTAGTCTCTCATAGGACATAACTAGTCTCTCATATTACATCATTAGACATAACTAGTCTCTTATAGGACATTGCTAGTCATCACTAGTCTCTAGGACATAACTAGACAACTAGTCTCTCATAGGACATAAATAGACATAACTAGTCTCTCATAGGACACAACTAGACATAACTAGTCTCACATAGGGCATAAATAGACATAACTAGTCTCTCACAGGACATAACTAGACAGAATTAGTCTCTCATAGAATATCACTAGATATCACTAGTCTCTCATATGGGATTGCTAGTCATCACTAATTTCTCATAGGACATAACTAGACATAACTAGTCTCTCATAGGATATAACTAGACATCACTAGTCTCTCATAGGACATAACTAGTCTCTTATATGGGATTGCAAGTCATCACTAGTCTCTCACAGGACATACCTAGACAGAATTTGTCTCTCATAGGATATCACTAGACATCCCTAGTCTGTCATATGACATCGCTAGTCATCACTAGTTTCTCATAGGACATAACTAGTCTCTCATATGACATCGCTAGTCTCTTATAGGACATAACTAGTCTCTCATATGGGATTGCGAGTCATCACTAGTCTCTCATAGGACCTAACTAGACCTAACTAGTCTTATAGGACATTGCTAGTCATCAGTAGTTTCTAAGACATAGCTAGACATAACTAGTCTCTCATAGGATATCACTAGACAACACTAGTCTCTCGTAGGACATAACTAGTCTCTAATATGACATTGCTAGACATCACTAGTTTCTCATAGCACATAACTAGACATAACTAGTTTCTCATAGGACATCACTAGTCTCTCATATGACATAACTAGACATAACAAGTCTCGCATAGGACATCACAAGACATAATTAGTCTCTCATAGGACATAACTAATCTCTCGTATGGGATTGCTAGTCATCACTAGTCTTTCATAGGACATAACTAGTCTCTCATATTACATCATTAGACATAACTAGTCTCTTATAGGACATTGCTAGTCATCACTAGTCTCTAGGACATAACTAGACAACTAGTCTCTCATAGGATATCACTAGACATTACTAGTCTCTCGTAGGACATAACTAGTCTCTCATATTACATCATTAGACATAACTAGTCTCTCATAGAACATAACTAGACATAACTACTCTCTCATACAACATCATTACCATAATATCTAGTGATGTTCTATGAGAAACTAGTTATGTCCTATGAGAGACTAGTCATATAGTCTTTCATATGACATAACTAGTCTTTCATAGGACATTGTTAGACATAACTAGTCTCCCATAGGACACTGCTAGACATAGTTTCTCATAGGACATCAATAGTCTCTCATAGGACATCACTAGACATCATTAGTCTGTTATAAGACATCACTAAACATCATTAGTCTCTTATAGGACATCACTAGACATCATTAGTCTCTCATAGGACATCAATAGTCTCTCATAGGACATCACTAGACATAAGTAGTCTCTCAAGACATCGCTAGACATCATTAGTCTCTGAGAGGACATCACTAGACATAATTAGACATAACTAGTCTCTCATACAACTACACAACATTATACTACACATCATTAGTCTCTCATAGGACATAACTAGTCTCTCACAAGACATCATCATCACATCATAGGACATCACTAGACATCAGTAGTTTCTCATAAGACATAACAAAAATCAGCGTTCTTACTGTTGAGCAATTTTAGCTCCAGCGTTAAACTAGTTTCTCATTGAGATTCTCTGCATTATCCTGCTTTCTCGTAACTTTGTCTTTGGTGGACAACCAACTTTTGGGGAAACTTAAATAAGTTAGTGCCATTGTAAAGATGCAATATTGCAGAAATTACAGATTTGAAATGACCAGCTTCTATTGCTATATTCTCAAATTTTTATCAAATTTCTCATTGAAGCTTTTTATACAGCGAATATATGAAAAATCAATTCATATATTCAGAATATATGAAACTCGAGCTATTTTACTCCTGTTAAGATGACTTAGGAGTATTCTAATTTTGATCTCCATTGAGAAAATATTGCACATCCCTATATGCAGTACGATTCAGAATCTAATATAGTGAGGAAATCAGTGATGGACCGAGAGGCTGTAAATGGAGAAACCCACATGGAGATCTTGAGAAACTGTCCTGCTGCAGATATCTGTCAGCTTGATGAGGCAAAAGACAGAAGCAATTACAGTAAAAACAAGAATAACAGAAGGTTTAGGAAATAAAAAAACATTACTATAAAGACATACTGTGCCACGCCAGTTTTAAAACCTCATTTGAAGAGGAGTAATTGCACGGGCCATTATTTATGAACCCTAAAGAAGTATGTTACAGAATGCTTACATTGATCGACTGCCTACACCAGTTTAATGTTTTGCATTTAAATTGAAATGTTTACCCGTTCACATGGTGTAAATCATACCACGTTGGCCACCGTTTATCTTTGCTGAGGTGCCCGTTGCTTTTTCCACTGGAGCGTGTGGCTGAAATTGAGTGAATTTGATTACAAACACATTGCCCCGTGTGGAGATGTTATCTCGGTTTTATCTTAATGTCACCCTCCGTGTGCAGGGCTGCGCTAATTTAATCGTCATTTTAGATATGATTATTTACTCCTCAGGAAAGAGACAATCTATACCAATGCGTGACCCTTTATTCAATTGGAAGCTGAAATGCTTGAAATTAATTGGTGAAGAGAAGTTAAGAAATATTCTTGTGAAAGCTGTCGAAATGATTAGCGTGGAGCTCATCCGAGCAAAACACAACCATTAAAAGGATAGATCACCCGAAAATGAAAATTCTGTCATCGTTTGCTCGCTCTTTGTTTCTCATGCAGAGCTATCGTGTGGCTTCAGAAGACTTGGGATATGGGTTGTGAGTCATATAGGAATTGTTATCCTTTTTAAAGCTTGATAGCGACTCATCTTTATGCATTTTCACTAATACATTTTGGTAAACTTGTCATTTGTCATCTAATGTAGAAGCTTCTGAGAAACATTTGCATTTATTCTGCCATGTTATAAACTAACATTCCACTTTTTTTAAAAAAATAGGTTCATTTTACAAAAGTTTTACCATTTTTTTAAATAGTGGGAGCACTTTTAGCTTAGCTTAGCATAGTGCATTAAATTAGACCATTAGCATCTCTTAAAAATAATTTAAAAAAACTCAAAAATAACCAGTTTCAATACTTTTCCTTTTTAAAGCCTGACTCTTCATTAGTCACATAGTGTACTAAGACCGACGGAAAATTAAAAGTTGGTATTTTTTTTTAGAACAATATGAATAGGTACTATACTCTCATTCCAGCTTAATAATCAAGGAACTTTGCTGTCATGTTGGACGTTACCTAGCTGGGGACTATTTTTTGTTATCTTTTGAAGCTTGATAGCGACTCATCCTTATGCATTTACACTAATAGATTTTGGCAAACTTGTCATTTGTCATCTAATGTAGACACTTCTGAGAAACATTTGCATTTATTCTGCCATGATGTAGACTGCTTGTTAAAAGAACACTGCACTTTATTAAAAAAATAGGCTCATTTTACAGAAGTTTTACCACTTTTTAAAACAGCGGGAGCACTTTTAGCTTAGCTTAGCATAGTGCATTGAATCGGATTAGACCATTAGCATCTCGCTCAAAAATGACCAAAGAGTTTCAATACTTTTTCTATTTAAAGCCTAACTCTTCATTAATTATATAGTGTAGACGGAAAATGAAAAGTTGGTATTTTCTAGACCAATATATCTAGGAATTTTACTTTCATTTCAGCATAATAATCAAGGAACGTTGCAGTCATGTTGGACGTTACCTAGCTGGGGACTATTTTTTGTTATCTTTTTGAAGCTTGACAGCGACTCATCCTTATGCATTTTCACTAATACATTTTGGCAAACTTGTCATTTGTCATCTAATGTAGAAGCTTCTGAGAAACATTTGCATTTATTCTGCCATGTTATAAACTAACACTCCACTTTAAAAATAAAAATTGGTTCATTTTACAAAAGTTTTACCATTTTTTTTGAATAGCAGACGCACTTTTAGCTTAGCTTAGCTTAAAGCATTGAATCGGATTAGACCATTAGCATCTCGCTCAAAAATGACCAAAAAGTTTCATTCATTCATTTATTTTCTTTTCTGCTTAGTCCCTTTATTAATCTGGGGTCGCCACAGCAGAATGAACCGCCGATTTATTCAGCACATGTTTTATGCAGCGGATGCCCTTCCAGCTGCAACCCATCTCTGGGAAACATCCATACACACTCATTCACACACATACACTATGGACAATTTAGCCTACCCAATTCACCTGTACCGCATGTCTTTGGACTGTGGGGGAAACCGGAGCACCCGGAGGAAACCCACGTGAACACAGGGAGAATATACAAACTTCACACAGAAACGCCAACTGACCCGGCCGAGGCTAGTGAAATGAGCCTATTTTCCTTTATATAGGTTTTACCAAATAAATATAGAACGATTTTTGGCACATGTTGCATTTTCAGACACATGTTATATGAGTGAAGCAATTGTGGAGCCATGTGGATCATGGACAGTAAACCAAGCTGATTCAAGACACAGAAAACACATCAGCTCATATCAACAGTTCACAGTGCTGAGAATGTAATTACTGTATATATTTATATAATTACAATGCAGTCTTTGTGGTTTAATATTGTCTCTAAACCATCCTGTGTTCTTAAAAAAATTGCTATAATTTCTTTTAAAAAAGTTACCAGCCAACTAGTGAGTAAGACTGTTTCAAATTTGGCATTTGGAGATGCTGAGTAATTACTGTGAGTAATTTTATGCCCTTTCCCTAAATGTTTTTGATCCATTAAAAAGAACTGGTTCATAAACGCCATTCAGAATCAGAATTAAAGTGATAGTTCACCAAAAAAAAAATTCTCTCATCATTTCTTCATCCACCACCTATTTGGGTTTATTTCTTCAGTTGAACACAAAGGAAGATATACTGAAGGATGTTGGAAAAAACGAACCCAAGCTCATTTTGAAAACGTAGCCCTGTTGACCTTATTCTTCAATGCAGAAGTTTTTGCTATTGTTTTAGAACTTCTGATTCAGTTGCCTATAGAAATGACTAGAATAATAAACGGTAGAAAACGGTCAAACTACTTGCTCTACAAACAAGTGTGTGCCTGACTATACAGACAAAGCAGAATAAAATAATAAGAGAATATCAGTTTGTAACATCAAGCAGCAAAACGAGCTGTTTTAATGTCTAAAAATGAATGGTAGTGATTGAGAGCGGAAGTCTCAAGCCAAAAAGATTTAAATGGCTGTGCCCGCTCGTACGCGAAGAATAAGGTGAATAAACATTTCTGGAAAGCACCAAATACATCCCAGGAGGTAAGTTTTTTTTGCAGTTTTTGTTTTCGCAAATCCACCAGAGGCGGCTGTGTACGCTTTTTCAGATCTCAAATTTCTCTCATGAGTGCTATTCGGGCCTGCTGTTCTCGCGTAAATCCGCTGTCAACTGACTGACCGACTGAGGCCCCGTTTACACTATTACATTTTAGTTTTAAAACAGCGTTTTAGAATGAAAACGATCCGCGTCCACGCTAGCGTTTTTGAACAACTCTGCGTCTACATTACACCGCTGAAATGCACATCTTGTGACCACACGCACACACTCTCTGGCATGCACAGCGTGCATTGAGCACATCTACCCATATGAGAGCTGTACACGTCAGACTGTTCGGACTGATCTACTGCTGGATCTAATCTCACTATATTTGTTAAACATTATATTTAATTCATCTTGTTGTCTATATCTAACTACATATTCCCCGAGTTGGGTCTTTTGAATCTATTACTTGTTCTCAGGTAACGTGTTTTGGCTAATAGGTTAATATAGTAATTAATGTAATCGCGGACACTGATTCTGCATATTGACTGATTGCTTGCCTTTATCTCTTATAATGTATAAACTTATTGTACATTATACTTTTATAATGGTAATTATTGTTGATTATTAAAATTAATATTCAGTGAAAGAGACAGGGTATGTTTTATATTTTCAATGAAACTTAAAGGAGGCAGTAATGTTATAGGCTATGTTGTGTTGAATAAAATATGCATGAAGATTATGGTCATATAAATATGCAGCTACACGACGCTTCAACATTTTTGGTGTCTGTTAAGTTGCTATCAAAATAAAATAGGCAGTTCCTTATATCATGTCTTTATTTTTTTGTTAAGAAAGTAAAACAATGTAGCCAGGGTGTTGTGAATGAGATTATAAAGTACACTGTTCCCTTTGAAGATTTACCCAACGTGTCCTTGGGAGTTTGTTTTCCATATCAAACTTGCGAAGTCCGAACTTACAAGGAGAGGATGCAGGACTGAATTGTGTGTAGGCTACTTAATATTGAGGAAAAAGCCCCAATCAGATCAAGTCTGCAGCCCCGCCTCCTTTTTCAGATGTCTCCGTTTTCCCCCATCCACACTGACACGGAGCAGCAGCATTTTAGAATGAAAATGGCCTCTTCAGCGTTTTGAAAACGCTCCGTTTTTGGCGCTCAAAAACTCTGGCGTAGTGTGGACGGATGGCGTAAACGTAGCAAAACTTATGCGTTTTTTAAACTAAAACGTATTAGTGTAAACAGGGCCTGAGTGATCGACTGACCCACTCTCCTCCTTCCCTAAACCCAACCAATAGTGTTTTCAAAAGCACCGATTGACCTGCACACCCACTTCCCTAAACCCAATCGACATTTTTAAAAAGCAATCCAGAAAAAGAAAAGCCCTCACCTGATTTTTACCACGTTTTCAGATTTTACCACATTCTCACCCTGTTATTTACTTGTTTATTTTATTTTTTGGATTCTGTTTTTTTCTTACCTGCTTTCTGCAATCGCTCTTTGCTGGACTCAAACCCCAATCGTCGCGGTCAACTCCTCTCTACTTCTCAAGTCCACTGACATATGAACAAACTGGTAACAGTGGGAAAGCAGAACATATGGAGGTAAGAGGTCAGCTGGTAAGTGTGAAAGGAAAGGTGCCATACCGCCCTGTAGCGTTCGTTTTAAAGATGAAATGCAGCCATATGTACTTCTGGCTCCATAATTCTCAATCTCCAGGGCTACATTTTCAGAATGAGCCTATGTTGGAAAAAACAGCCATTGACTTCAATTGCTTTTTTTAGTTCCTACTATGGATGTCAATGTCCACCATTCTTCAGAATATCTCTTTTTGTGTTCAACAGAAGAAAAAAAATCATAAAAGTTTTGAATCACTTGAGTGTGAATAAATGGTGAGGAAATGTTCATTTTTAGGTGAACTATACCTTTAACTGTTTGTACTGCATTCAGCAAAAAAGAATAGGCTTAGAAGAGCCATGCAATGCATTCCAAATGGGATAAATGTGCCTCTGACGTGCACTTTTGCATGAGGATAATTATGAAGGGCCGTTCCAATCTGAAGTGCTCCAAACTAGCCACTCAAAGGCCTCTTTGGAAGGCAGGATTTTGGAAAGGTGTGAGTGATGGACACTTTTCAATCCCATGACTCTTTGTGCATGTTTAATTTGTTATGCATATGATGCAAGATGATGCAGAAGTGTGTTTTTTTTCTGGTCTCCTACACCCCTCATCCCCTCGAAGCTCTCACTCGGGAGGGTAAACCCTTTGAAGGGATTAGGGCATAGGGATGAGCCCTTCAGAACAGCATGCAGCCATTCACTCAGGAGGCTGACGCACTGAGTCACTGCAGAGAAGTAGAGGTTGGAAAAATCTAACTCATTTGGAAATCAGACTATGCTTTTGATTTACTGAACATAAAAAATTAATAAGAATCAATGTTGTGCTGAGGGAATTCACAATTCTGCTTCCATTGGCAGATAAAAAATTATATAACATTTAGTGAACTGAATGGCATCAAAATTCTAGTACTTCAGAAATCAGCTGGTGTAATGCTCAACCCAGGCTCATTTTGAAAACGTACCGCTATATACATTTTTGGAGAGAGCCAAATTCATCCCAGGAGATAAGTTTTTTTTGCGAATCCACCAGAGGCCGCTGTCGACTGATTGACTGACCAACTGGCCAATCCCTCCACCATCCACCTTGCCTAAACCCAACCTGTAGTGTTTTAAAAAGCACAGATTGGCCAGTGCCCACTCACTTCTCTAAACCCATACCGAAGCAATCCAGAAAAAGAAAAGCCCCCAGATTCTTACCATGCTTTCAGATTTTACCACATTCTCACCCTGTTATTTAATTCTTTATTTAATTTTTTGGCTTTTTGTCTTACCTGCTTCCTAGAACTGTTCTTTGCCGAACTCAAACCCCGTGGTCGTGGTCAACTCCTCTTTGCATGTCAAGTCCGCCAACCTACGTTGCGAGCCACCGGATAAACTGGTAAGAGCAGGAAAGCCGAACATATGGAGGTAAGCGGTCAGCTGGTAAGCGCGAAAAAGGAACGGCATCATACCACCCCATAGCGTTTGTTTTACGCCTCTTGGGCAGTATGCTCGGGCATTCTGTCTGAATGGGGAAACATCAAATTTTCCAAAATTGCTTTCCAAGCTTACAACTGAATTTCATATTAGGAATCACAAATAAAATTAAACAATATCTGTCTCTTTAGTTTCATTTCTAAACGTCCAAATCATGCAAAATCTGCAGAAACTCACATCTGGCCCAAGCCCCTCCCCTAGTCAGTCTATAGCGATCGATGTTTGGCTCCTGTACTAGAAGAAGGGCTTTATTCGCCATATGGCGATCGATGATTGGCTCCTGTACTAGAAGGTGGGCTTTATTCGCCATATAGCGATCGATGATTGGCTCCTGTACTAGTAGGCGGGGCTTTATTCACCATATTGACTGTTACACTTTTCCCCATTTAAAAAGATACAAGCGACCTGTCTTGTGGTTGTTGCTAGATTAGATATGGTTGCAGCCGGAAGTTAACGAGAATTATTTATATTAATAATTAAATTTCCCATTTATTGTATTTTATTAACATCTACCCCAACCCTAAACCTAACCGTCACAGTAACGTAAAAACAGTAGTTGTACTGAGTATTATTCATGTTATCTATTTAATTACACCATTAATTGTAGTTTTTAATGCCTACCCCTACCCCAACCCTAAACCCAACCGTCACAGTAACGTAAAAACAGTAGTTGTACCGAGTATTATTTATGTTCTATTAAAATATGCCATTAATTATATTTTTTAATGCCTACCTCTACCCCAACCCTAAACCCAACCGTCACAGTAACGTAAAAAACTTTAGTTGTACCGAGAATTATTTATGTTATCTATTAAATTACACCATTAATTGTATTTTTTAATGCCTACCCCCAACCCTAAACCCAACCGTAACAGTACTATAAAAACATAAATTATTGTTATACAGTGTCATAAAAAATGCTGCTATATTGATGTGCATATCACACTTCCGGCCGCACTTCCTATCCAATCTAGACTTTACCATGTCTTGTGTATTCTATGGTCTTTGTTTCTACTGTATGCTGTTTCAGTTGATGCATAAGTAACATTTTGCTATACATTATACAGTGCAAGACATTTTGTATTGTGTGGTTTTCCATAAGGTACAAAGTCTCATCTTTCAAATTCGGTTCATTTTGAGAGTCAAACCTAGCTTTATATTTACCACAGTTAAGTGACAACAAATCATTAGTTCACTACTAGTCCCAGCCTCAAACGTCACATTCATTGGCCGTTGGCTGACCGTACGCTTAACTGCAAACACTTAAGCTGACGCTAAGTCATCCTCTGATTCGTTGAATTGTGAGCACTAAATTAGTGTATATTGTGTTAATGATGTCTTCATTTGTGATTGACACAATGAGATTTGTCATTAAAACAAGTTTAAAAAGCACTGATATAAGCTGGGGCGGTGCAGTGGGTAGAGATATGTTAAAACACAAGTGTGAATATAGAAATGTGAAAAACTGAAGCGAGGGCAGCACGATGGCTCAGTGGTTAAGCGAGGGCAGCACGATGGCTCAGTGGTTAGCGCTTTCGCCTCACAGCAAGAAAGTCGCTGGTTTGAGTCCCGGCTGGGCCAGTTGGCGTTTCTGTGTGGAGTTTGCATGTTCTCCCTGTGTTGGTGTGGGTTTCCTCCGGGTGCTCCGGTTTCCCCCACAGTCCAAAGACATGCGCTGAACTTTGAGGCCAACATAACTTTTATTTGTAAAAACTTGAATCAACGATTGTTTTACTTGAGGAGGTTGAAAGGATTTAATGTGGATAGGCCTCTTCTTAGGATATATTCTTCTTCTTTTGTTGAGTCTTTTAACTTTTGCAGTAATATGCTGGTATGGTAATTTGAGGGTGACGAGTAAAAACAGACTTTCAAAAATTATTCATCTATCTCAAAAGATTTTGGGCACAAATCTTTACAGTATTGGAAACGTGTATGAGGTGAGAGTCATAAAGAGGGCTATGTCCATTTTAGCAGATGAGAACCACCCACTTTATTCAAAGTTTTGCCTCCTGCCATCAGGCAGAAGGTATACTTATTCTAGACGGGCAAGTTCCAACAGATATTTGAATTCATTTGTTCCAACTGCGGGGCGTCACGGTGGCGCAGTGGGTAGCACGATCGCCTCACAGCAAGAAGGTCACTGGTTTGAGCCTCGGCTGGGTCAGTTGGCATTTCTGTGTGGAGTTTGCATGTTCTCCCCGTTTTCGCATGGATTTGCTTCGCGTGCTTCGGTTTCGCGACAGTCCAAAGACATGCGCTATGGGTGAATGAATAAGCACAATTGTCTGTAGTGTATGTGTGAATGAGTGTGTATGGATGTTTCCAAGTATTGGGTTGCAGCTGGAAGGGCATCCGCAGTGTAAAACATATGCTGGATAAGTTGGTGGTTCATTCCGCTGTGGCGATCCCTGATGAATAAAGGGACTAAGCTGAAGGAAAATTAATAAATGAAGCAAACAAATGAAGTTGAACATTACTTTATTTAGTTTAAATGTTTAATTAAATTATTAAATGTAATTAGTTTGCTTAAATTCAGCCCATATAAACTGTTTACAACCACTTACTTTAAAAAAATTAAGTAAATCCAATGAACCATTTTTTTCAGTGAATAGGGGAATTACCAACCTACGTCACACAGGTTCAACCCCGCATACCGGTTGCAAAAAAAGACGTGTTGTGCGGTAGGATGCCAAAATCGATAGTCCAAAATCCAAAAATAGAAAACTTAAATTTTACCATATTCACCTTATTCTCCGCGTACGAGCGGGCGCAGCCATTTGAATCATTTTGGCTCGAGACTTCCGGTCTCATTCTCTTCCATTCATTTTAGACGTTAAAAACAGCTCGTTCTGCTGCTTGATGTTGCAAACTGATATTTTATTATTATATTATTCTATTATGTCTGTATAATCATGCAAACACTTGTTTGTAGAGTGAGTAGTTTGACCGTTTTTAGCCGTTTATTATTTCTAGTCATTTCTCCCATAGGAAACTGAATCGGAAGTTCTAAAACAATCGCAAAAACGAGCGCACTTCCGCATTGAAGAATAAGGTCAATACACACTGCTTTTAATGCCAACCGCAGACGTCTTTGACTAACAGCCTTCATAAGAGCTGAATGGAGTGAGGACCTAAATAAAAATGCTCGACTCTGCAGTTATCATTTTATATCAGGCACGCTATGCTGAATCATACACATTACTCATTTTTGATTCCAGCAATGATTTCAGCAAAAACAGTTAAATATGGTCAATTAAACTGCGGACACAGAATGCTAAGAATGAAATGTAAAACTCTAAGTTCACATACCCTGCCGTACAGGTGCAGTTCGCTGTCAGAATGCAGTTGTTTTGCTTGTTGATGATTACCCAGGCCTTGTATAGTTCTGTCTTCTTTCCTCGTCTTTGGCTAGGCAGAGCGTCGGTTTTTAGCACTACAAAGTTTTGAATCTGGTAATCATGGAACATTATTTCTTGCACATGACCACACAGAACAAAATTGTAGGCATCCAAAGACTTGTAGGCCTTTAACTTCTCTCCTGTAAAATCACTTGGAGTTTCAATGAGATAGTTGTATATTTCGGGCAGGATGCTTGGCCATTTCGTATTATCCAATATCCATTGGGAGGGTGCTATCACAAATAGACCAATCAGACGAACGCCGCTCACTGTAACGTTAATTTTGCCGAATAACTATGCTTATCACTGGGTGGCAGGCTGTTATAATACGCCGAAAGCATTAAGTAAATAATATATACAATATGTAATTAATAAAACTTAACTCTAATACAAGAACAAACTCTGTACCGCATCGGATGTCATTCCCTTGCTGTAAATGCTAGCACTCCCGGTTTTTTCTGCAACCTCGCTGTGCGCGCATTCAACTGACCATACAAACTGGTAATTCGTCTACATGAATTTTGTAAAAGATTACAAAGAATAGGACAGCCTAAATTCATTATTAGATTTTGACAATTAACATATTCTTTTAATGTATTTGAGTGTTGATTATTATAAAAAAAAAATAGAAATGTCATTTAATTCGTGGGCTCTTTTATTGTACCGTTTAATATTATAGTATTGCGCAATGTTGCTTAGAATTTATTGCATTAAATTCATTTAAAGACATCCACAATTTGTTTAGCAAACTACTGTTTAGGGGCGGCGCGGTGGTGCAGTGGGTAGCACTTTCGCCTCACAGCAAGAAGGTCGCTGGTTCCAAGACATTCCAAATCCAATTCCATAGGTGAATTGGGTAAGCTAAATAGTTCATAGTGTATGTTTGTGAGTGAGAGTGTATGGGTGTTTCCCAGTGATGGGTTGCAGCTGGATAGACATTCGCCGCATAAAACATATGCTGTATGCATATGCAGTTGGCGGTTCATTCCGCTGTGGTGATCCCTGATTAATAAAGGGACTAAGCTGAAAACTAATGAATGAATGAACTACTGTTTAATTCAAAATAACCCTTTATCCTGTAACAAAAAAGTATACTGAGGTACATTTATTTTTCTGTATCATTACACTCGTGCTAAAATCATATTCATTCAGTAATTATAAGTCTACGCAGGCCATTCCTTGGATCAAATGACTCATGCGATGGTGCGAATTTTCAGGCCTCCTTTATCTAACACCTCCTTCTAATTGGTAGTCAGCCTAATGTGCCTCTACATTGCGATTGCTTTTGCAACCACTAGCAGTAACTTCAAAGTTAAACTTCCTTTTCATGCGGGTTCAGTTATTGTCCAAAAAGAACAGTGGGAAACATTCCTCGGGACACGGCATAATATTTGACTTGCAGGCCACGCTAGTTTTGATGAGGTTAATAGCATAGGCCTCGCTGGCCATACACAGATGAAAGGATGACCACACGTCCATGTAACATATTTGTCCCGAGCCTCAGGATACTTTCCCTTTAACATGCGTTCTCAAAAGTCTGCATAACATTTCCACATGAGGAGATATTCAACTTTAATCAACCGCTTCTCTTGCCTATTTCCCTTCTGCTATTCTTTGAATTAGATACACTGTGTTTCCTCTTTGAAGTGAAATTTGTATTTCATTTTTGTATCCTCAATGATCATTTCCATATTTTATTTATTATATATTTATATATATATATATAAAAATATTCAAAGGCCCCATGTTCTGTATGAAAGTTCTGATTGAATTTGGATGCACACTGAATCTGAGATAGCACCCGTGTTAGGAGTTTTTTCACAAAATGAAGAAAACATCCTGACATTTTTACCTCTTCTTGACTATGTCTAGACACTAATCAACTGGTTCTAATATTATATTGAGCAGCTGTATTGCAAGATCATATTGTATGGTTACTTCGCCCTGGCTTGATCACAAAGGAACAAGTAAATAAATATGGAACAAGTAAAGTAATATAGCAAAATAAGCTATTTACATATTAACAAAGTGATACAGAGAACAGCAACCTTTATTTCTGTTCTGATTTTCACAACATAGGCTCATTCTGAAACGTAGCCCTATGTAGGTTTCTGGAGATCGTGAATTATGTAGCCAGAAGTAGTATGGCTGCATTTAATTTTTAAAACGAACACTACGAGGCCGTATGACGCCATTCCTTTTCGCGCTTACTAGCTGACCGATTACCTCCGTATGGACGACTTTCCTGCTGCTACCATTTTGTCCAGTTAGCTCGCCATGTACGTCGGTGGAATTAAGACGCAAAGAGGAGTTGACTACGATGACGAGGTTTGAGTCTGGCGAAGAACGGATTCAGAAAGCAGGTAAGACAAAAACAGAATCCAAAAAATAAAGTAAGTAATAAATAAGTAAATAACAGGGTGAGAATGTGGTAAAATCTGAAAACATGGTAAAAATCAGGCAAGGGCTTTTTTTTTCTGAATTGCTTTTAAAAACTGTCAGTTGGGTTTAGGGAAGTGGGTGGGCGGGTCAATCGGTGCTTTTGAAAACACTATTGGTTGGGTTTAGGGAAGGAGGAGAGTGGGTCAGTCGATCGGTCAGTCAGTCAGTTTTTTTTTAACTTAAACGGTTTGAGTTGCCTTAACTTATTGGGTTTTACAGTACTCAGCTGGTTTGAGTTCTCTTCATTTATTGGGTTTTACTGTGCTCATTTGGTTTGAGTTCTCTTCATTTATTGGGTTTTACTGTGCTCATTTGGTTTGAGTTCTCTTCGTTTATTGGGTTTTACTGTGCTCATTTGGTTTGAGTTCTCTTCGTTTATTGGGTTTTACTGTGCTCATTTGGTTTGAGTTCTCTGCGTTTATTGGGTTTTACTGTGCTCATTTGGTTTGAGTTCTCTGCGTTTATTGGGTTTTACTGTGCTCATTTGGTTTGAGTTCTCTGCATTTATTGGGTTTTACTGTGCTCATTTGGTTTGAGTTCTCTTCATTTATTGGGTTTTACTGTGCTCAATTGGTTTGAGTTCTCTTCGTTTATTGGGTTTTACTGTGCTCATTTGGTTTGAGTTCTCTTCATTTATTGGGTTTTACTGTGCTCAATTGGTTTGAGTTCTCTTCGTTTATTGGGTTTTACTGTGCTCATTTGGTTTGAGTTCATTCATTCATTCATTTTCTTGTCGGCTTTGTCTCTTGCGGGGTCGCCACAGCGGAATGAACCGCCAACTTATCCAGCACGATTTTACGCAGCGGATGCCCTTCCAGCCGCAACCCATCTCTGGGAACTTCCACACACACATTCACACTCATACACTATGGACAATTTAGCTTACCCAATTCACCTGTACTGCATGTCTTTGGACTGTGGGGGAAACCGGAGCACCCGGAGGAAACCCACGCGAACCCAGGGAGAACATGCAAACTCCACACAGAAACGCCAACTGACCCAGCCCAGCCGAGGTTCGAACCTGCGACCCAGCGACGTTCTTGCTGTGAGGCAACAGCACTACCCACTGCGCCACTGGGTTGCCCTTGGTTTGAGTTCTCTTCGTTTATTGGGTTTTACTGTGCTCATTTGGTTTGAGTTCTCTTCATTTATTGGGTTTTACTGTGCTCAAATTGCTTCGTTTACTCAAATGGATTAAGTTCACAGTATACTCATAAGGATTAGTTTTTGAACTTAAATGGTTTGTTGCAATCGGTTTCCTCAAATGGTTTGAGTTACCTTAACTTTTTGGGTTTTACAGTCTATTGAAAGAGAACAAAATAATAGCCAATAAATGCATTTTCACTACAAAAAAAAAAAAAAAAAAAAAAAAAAATATATATATATATATATATATATATATATATATATATATATATATATATATATATATATATATATATATATATATATATATATATATATATATATACTATGAGCTGACCATCTGTTATTTGAATGTAATACTTGTAGTCATGTAATATTAACACAGCTGGGATTACCAGAGCTCACCTAGTGTACTTTAGTGATATTGCTTAAACATATATCATTATTTAATTTCTATTTTGATTATACTGAAAATAAAGGTTTTCACTGGAATGTTCTATAGAAGAACTATTTCACTGAACAGTTCTGCAAAGATTTCCTTTGTGTAAAGAACATTTTTAACAATCTAAAGAACCTTCTTCCACTGTAAAGAGCCTTTTGTGGAATGTAAAGTGGATGTAAAAGAGACTCACTCAAAAATGAAAATTCTGTCATCATTTACTCATCCTCCACTTGTTACAATCCTGTCTGAGTTTCTTACTTCTATTGAACACAAAGGAAGATATCCTGAAGAATGTTGGGGCAAAAAAACAGCCATTGGCTTGCTTTTTTGTTCCTATACTACACTGTAAATATTATGGGTTTCATGCAATTACTTCATGTTGTCCCAACACAATTTGATTAAGTTAACTTAATAATTTTATGTTCATTCCACTTAAATTTGTAAAAAAGATTAAGTTGTTTAAAGAAAAAAAACTAATTGTTGTTTCAACTTATTTTAAATAAGTAGTTTGAACAGGCTCATTCTGTAAACGTACTGCTATATACATTTCTGGGGATCACAAAATACGTCCCAGGAGGTATGTTTTTTTGCAGTTTTTGTTTTCGCGAATCCACCAGAGGCTGCTGTGTACGCTTTTTCAGATCTCAAATTTCTCTCGCAAATGCCATTCAAGCCTGCTGTTCTCTCATAAATCCACCAGAGGCCGCTGTCGACTGACTGATCGACTGACTCACCCTCCTCCTTCCCTCAACCCAACCAATAGTGTTTTCAAAAGCGCAGACTGACCCGTCCACCCACTTCCCTAAACCCAACCGACAGTTTTACAGGGGTTGACATGATGACATGAACTTACCAGCAGATGCCCTTCCTGCAGCAATCAATATTATTACATTTGATTCAATTAATTATTCGCTTTTCCTTATTTGGGAAACCACTATGTAATATAAAAGGCCAGCAATAACACCATCCGATCGTGCGCATGCACTATAGCCTACCTTCCATAGCCTTCAACTTTCCTACTTTGTATGCCTTGATGTTTCAATCATATTCAGCCAGCGCGGCCACTTGGATGATCAACAGAAAAACTGGAAAGCATATGTCTGACAACTTTCAATTTCCCTTAAAAATGTGTGACTATTTATAAAAGTTCTGGCCACTCTCTCCTTGGTGCAGTAGACAGAGCTTCCATTTCCCTGATGGATTGGCTGTCATATTCCGACAGTGCAGTGCTTCTTTTAGTTTATAGACGTCTCTGTGCTCCTGACGCCACAGTGTGCGCTGTCGTTTTTCTCCCTTATCGTCCTGCTGCTTTGCTCGGCTCCTAGACATAAACACAAACAAGCAACTAGGGAGGAATATCATTAAATTTTTTTCTTTCAGTTCTGCAACTTTCTTCTTAATGCTAGTCACTAACTAAGCAGCACAAATCACATCACTATTTCCACATTATATTGCATTTAATTCATCTTTGTTTTGTTTAATAATTTGGAAGAAGGGCGTCACGGTGGCACAGTGGGTAGCATGATCGCCTCACAGCAAGAAGGTCGCTGGTTCACGTCCCAGCTGGGTCAATTGGCATTTCTGTGTGGAGTTTGTATGTTCTCCCCGTGTTGGCATGGAAGACATGCACTATAGGTGAATTGAATAAACTAAATTGGCCGTAGTATATGTGTGTGTCACGGTTGCAGGTTTGTGCGTCATCCAGAGTGTCTGTTTTGTCACGTGAGTTTGTTTTGTTTTGGTCGTCCATGTGTATTTGTTATTGTGACATGTATTTGTTATGTCACATGTCATGACGCGACTCAGCTGTTCTGATTAGCTTGCCAGCTGAGACTTATTATCTCTTCTTTATATGGGTTATGTTTCCATGTTTCAATTTTTTTTTTGTCAGTTCGTTGTGTTTGCTTACGCATTTCTGTATGTGCTCAGGACTGAGAGGAGTGGCTGTTGGACCCCGTTTCGTCCTTCTGTTCCCTGCCTTCCCTACCCAGTTTTGCTTGTTTTGTTATATTTTGAGCACTCTGTCTCAGTTTATCTTGACTTCGTCAAATAAACATTTTTCACTTGCATTATTGGATCCTTATTGAGTAACTTGAGACCGTGACAGTGTGTGAATGAGTGTGTATATATGTTGGATGATTTTTACCACGTTTTCAGACTTTACCACATTCTCACCCTATTATTTACTTGTTTATTTATTTTTTTGGCTTTTGTTTTTGTCTTATCCTGCTTTTTGGAACCGTTCTTTGCCAGACTCAAACTCCATCATCATGGTCAACTCCTCTCTGTGTCTCAAGTCCACCGACATACATGGCGAGGCACTGGACAAACTGGTAACAGTGGGAAAGCCGTCCATATGGAAGTAAGCGGTCAGCTGGTAAGCGTGAAAAGGAACGCCGTCATACCGCTCTGTAGCATTCATTTTAAAAGACGAAATGCAGCCATACGTACTGTTGAAGTCAGAATTATTATCCCCCCTTTGAATTTTTTTTCATTTTTTAAAAATTTCCATCCAAGAACAAACCATCATTATACAATAACTTGCCTAATTACCCTTTCATGCCTAGTTAACCTAATTAAGCCTTTAAATGTAAGTGTCTTAAAAAATGTAGTAAAATATTATTTACTGTCATCATGGCAAAGATAAAATAAATCAGTTATTAGAAATGAGTTATTAAAACTATTATGTTTATAAATGTGTTGACAAAATCTTCTCGCCGTTAAACAGAAATTGGGGGAAAAAAGACACAGGGGGGGCTAATAATTCAGGGGGGCTAATAATTCTGACTTCAACTGTACTTCTGGCTACATAAGTCATGATCTTGAGAAATGTATATAGGGTTACGTTTTCAGAATGAGCCTATGTTGGATATTTTAAATGTGAACATGACACTGTTTGTTATGACAACTTGACATAAATACATGAGAATCATGTTTATGACAGATTTATGACAAGTTTTCTTCGCTTTCAATGCTCGTTGCCATGACAAAGACAAAAACAGGTCATGATGTATTTGTTTATGTCAAGTTGCGATAACAAACAATGTCATCTTTGCATTTAAAACGACATAACCGAGCAAATGACACTTAGGCCCAATCCCAGTTCTATTTTTGTACCCCTTCCCCTTTCCCTTAGAGTGTGAAGGGGAAGGGCTTCAAAATTTACCACTAAGAAATGGAACAGCACTACAGCACCTGCACACGTCATCATATGTCATCGTGAGCTTCTACTTCATATGAGATTGACAATGGCAACTGCTGTAGTTATTCCAGTTATGTTATTTGTTGGTATTTATCTTCAAGAAATCACTGAAGGCATATATTATGTTATCATAACAATATAATGTGGTAATAAGATCGTAACTATACTGTGCATTTACACAGTGGCCATATTCATCTATGTAAACACACAAAAACAGCATTAAAATTATAGCAGACACTGTAAAAAGCTCATTCCCAGCCACTAGACTTTTCTGACAGGGTATTCGAGTGTCATAAATGACAGAATGTTGTGGGACTGCTGTACAGGCATTATTATTATGGATTATAGATCACGAAATTTAGAAAATTTTATAGATCACGAATTTAAAAAAAATATTTTTTTAGCAGGTTTTTTTTTAAAGCATGACGGTAAAACACGAACGCGGTTATGAATATATTAAAACATGTGCTTGTTTGTTGTAAAAATTCGTAATAGTGACAAAAAATACTAATTTGTGGATCTCCTTACTTCCCTGTGCAGCTATCCTGCCATTGTGGCTGGTGTATTTGGGGAAATTTTACTGCCCCTTGATTTCGAGTGTGGTCCTGAAAAATCTCAGCTTGAAGGCATATCTAGCCCTTCTCCTTAGCCCTGCGCCTTCAAGCTGAAGAGAATTGGGACACCCCTACCCCTTCACATAAATGCGCAAAACGAGGGGTAGGGAGGTGAGGGTGAGGGAAAGGGCTAAGGGGTAAAATTGGGATTGGGCCTTAATAACCAACCCAGGCTCATTCAGACAACGTAGTCCCATGGACGTTTCTGGAGACCGCAAAATACGTCCAGGAGGTACATATTTTTGCAGGCCGCTGTGTGCGCTTTTTTGTATCTTAAATGTCTCCTGCGAGTGCCGTTCGTGCCCGTGCTGTTCCCGCGTAAACCCACAAGAGGCCGCTCTCAACCGACCATCTGTCTGTCTGACTGAATGATTGACTAGGCAACCGGACAATCGACTGACCCACCCTCCTCCTTCCCTAAACCCAACCAATTTTACCGATTGACCCACCCACCCACATACTTCCCTAAACCCAACCAACGATTTACAAAAGCCATCCAGAAAAAGGAAAGCCCTCGTCTGATTTTTACCACGTTTTCGGATTTTACCACATTCTCACCCTGTTATTCACTTGGTCATTTTATTTTTTTGGATTCTGTTTTTTGTCCTACCTAATTTCTGGAACCGCTCTTCCCTGGACTCGAACCTGGTCATCGTCGTCATGGTCAACTCCTCTGTGCATCTCAAGTCCGCCTACGTACATGACGAGCTAACTGGACAAACTGGTTACGGCGGGAAAGGCCTTCACACGGCGGTAAGCCGGTAAGCACCAAAAGAAACAGCGTCATACCGCTCCGTAGCGTTCACTTAAAAAATGAAATGCAGCCATACGTACCTTCGACTACATAATTCGCGATCTCCAGAAACGTCCACGGGACTACGTTTTCAGAATGAGCCTGTGTTGTTAATAACAGTTGTTATAAGCATGCATAAATCTCATTCAATCACATTCATAACGTGTCATCTTACTATTATTTGTTTCATGATAGTCTTATGAACACCCCCTTCAAGTAAAGTGTTACACTGCTCAAGTTTAGAACGTGATGGTGAGCAAACGACTACAACATTTTGATCTGTTGGTGAAACTGTCCCTTTTATTAATTGTTTATCACATAGAATGACAAACTCTGTTGCTTTTTATGTTATTATGCGCATGTGTACACAGTAAAGCATTGATGTATCGAACGATTGTGCGTGTTTGGCTCCTACAAGCGAGTGTTAGTCTATTTATCTGTTTATTTAAGTTTATCTGTGTTGGCGCAGTAAATTACTCCACTCGTGTGTCCGTGTGTAAGCGCACGTATGTGACCTAGTGGACATTGTCTTCCTGGTAAATCTGGTCCCTCCTGCAGGCCTGTGTGTGAGCGTTTGCTTATTAGCGGCGAGCAGAGTCTCCCACATTCCCAGCCACCTCCGTTGCCTGAGAGGAAAATAAATTGCACCCATGCAGTTAATAAGAATGAGAAATATTGAGTGAGACTCACACAACCATTACAAAGCGAGAGAGATGGAGAGAGAGAGAGAGAGATGTTTTGAAATGTCTGAGATAAACTTAAGTGTCGTAAACAATGTTTTTGGGTCCATGAAACGAAACGTCTTCCCGTGCCTTCATTTTGTTCTATGGCCGTAATGAACAAGCAGATGCAGTTTCTCCTGCACCAACAAACGTCTAAACTACACGCACACGCATACTAAACTCCCCTCCCCCTCCACCTACCCAAAACAAACACTTATTTCCATCACATTACGCCGGAAGTGTCACGGGTGCATATTGAATTCCCTTCACCGGTGTGACTGTGTCTATGACAGGTAATTACATATTGAATGCTCTTTTTGTTCATTCGTTTCCTGGAGAGGGAAATCCATCTCTTGTGTGGTGAGACTGTGTCAAGAAATTTCATTTTTTTTTTCTTATTTCCAGGTTCAAACGGTACATGCGCTATCAGAGCCAAGTGGAACCGGAACCATCATTGGCTGATTTATTGTGAAATTGCGTGAAATTACCATAGTTATTTTATTTACGCTTTCAATGCTCGACAGTATGCACAAAAATAAGCCGTAAACAGCCATTGTACAAATGCTGAAATTCAGATTAGTCCTCCTTGTTTGCTCCTTTTGAATTTTGATGTATGTCTTTGTGTATTTAAAGTATGAATGTGCGGTTATAAATATGTATATCCTCATAATTCACGAAAGCAAAGAGTTTTCACACAGTTTCATTCATTCTTCAAGTCTCTCTGAGAAAAATGAAAACTTCTGTCGAGATTCCACAAGTGTCAGTCTACAATTTTTGTCTCTACTTGTCATTATATCTGTATTAAAACTGCGGTAGCATTAGCAAAAGTAGCTGTGATTTTAACAACATAGGCTCATTCTGAAAACGTAGCCCTATATATGTTTATGGAAATCGCAAATTATATAGCCAGAGGTACGTGGAATCATTTTTTAAATGATTTAATTTTAAACATGTATAAAGAACTTTAACAAAATGAGTTTAATTCAGTACTGGTTATATTCAGATGTGGTTTCTGAAATATTAATAAAATGTGCAAATTTTTTTTTTTTGCGATAATCTACAGAACAAACCATCATTATACAATAACTTGCCTAATTACCCTAACCTGCCTAGTTAACATAATTAACCTAGTTAAGCCTTTAAATGTCACTTTAAGCTGTATAGAAGTGGTTTGAAAAATATCTAGTCAAATATTATTTACTGTCGTTATGGCAAAGATAAAATAAATCAATTATTAGAAATGAGTTATTAAAACTATTATGTTTAGAAATGTGTTGAAAAAAATCTGCTCTCCGTTAAACAGAAATTAGGGAAAAAATAAACAGGGGGGCTAATAATTCTGACTTCAACTGTAAGTGCATTATTACTACATTATAATTTAAATCATAAAAAGACAAATAAATTGTAAAAATATCCAAATCATTGTTTAGTGTATCATGTGTAACAGGTTTAATATTATGTTGGATATTATATTTGATTTGACAAAATTATAAAATATTACATACAGCTCTCAGCATAATTGAGTTCACCCTATTTTGAAAAACTAGTTTTTGGATCGTTATCATAAGTTATTTTGTTAGATAAGCTCCAGATTTGGCTTCAGTACTAATCTAATGTATATGCACAAATATAATATTGTAGAGCATTCTATTAAAATATGAATTTAAAAGAGATTTGTGAGGGGTGTACATATATATGAACACTGAATAATAATACCATACATATACTGTATACTACTAAATATACATACAAATAACTATACATGCATACTATATGCAATACTAATATATATATATTAGTATATTGCTCTGTTAAACATCATTTGGGAAATATTTGAAAAAGAAAATAATAGTGCTAATCACTTTAACTTCAGCTGTATATATATATATATATATATATATATATATATATATATATATATATATATATGTGTGTGTGTGTGTGTGTGTGTGTGTGTGTGTGTGTGTGTGTGTGTGTGTGTGTGTGTGTGTGTGTGTGTGTGTGTGTGTATATATATATATATATATATATATATATATATATATATATATATATATATATATATATATATATCTTTTTCAAATATTTCCCAAATGATGTTTAACGGAGCAATATACATTTTTTCTTCTGGCGAAAGTCTTATTTGTTTTATTTCGGCTAGAATAATAGCAGTTGTTAGTTTAAAAAAAAAACATTTTATTAGCATTTTTAAGCAATATTTTCTTTTTCCGATTGCATACAGAACAAACCACAGTTGTGCAATGACTTGCCTAATTACCCTAACCTGCCTAGTCAATTGCACTTTAAGCCGAGTACTAGTATCTTGAAAAAATATCGAGTAAAATAGTATCTACTGTCATCATGGCAAAGATCAAATAAATCAGTTATTAGAAATGAGTAGTTTAGAAATTATGTTTAGAAATGTGTTGAAAAAATCTTTTCTCCGTTAAACAGAAATTGGGGAAAAATATAAAAGTATAAAATGTAACAGATCATTAAATAAAATATCTAAATTATACATGAATTATCATTACCTATGAATTATGTGCATCACAATGAAAACAAATGTGTGGTGTACTTGGATGCATCTAATCGTGTGTGTGAGTGTGCCAGAGGATTCAGCAGAAAACTGCACTGCTTCAGTGTGTTGGATTAGCTTTGGTTCTGCATCTGTTTGGCTGGTGTGTGACACACACTGCACTCCTCTCACAGAACACACTGCAGACTGCCCAAACTGCTGGCTGTGCTGCTGATCTGTGTGTGTGTTTTCAATTTGATGTATTAAACAAACATTTCCCTTTAGAAGCAATGATTTAATACTTTAATAAGGATTTTGTTAACATGCATAAGTACAGAACATAAGGATGTCATTGGTTGCTGTAGCATTTTACATGCTCAGCATATATGAGTACACCCCCCCACAAATCTCTCATTTAAATTAATATTTTCTATAGGATGCTTTACAATATTATATTTGTGCATATACATTAGTTAAGTCAGTACTGAAGCCAAATCTGGAGCTAATCTAACAAAATAACTTACAATAATGGTTAAAAAATTAAGTACACCCAAATGTATATGGTATAGAAAAATATTAAATACATTTTTTAAAAATAGCAAAAATCAAGAGAAACAAAAAATATATACAATTGTGTAGAATTTTTTTTTGCAATATTTTGCATGACTTTAAATGTATTATTTTCCATTTCTAAAGTGACTAGAATATTATTTTAATAAATATATCTGTTTAATAAATCTGTTTTGTTCAAATGCACTAATATATATCACCCATATTCACTGAGAAATGGATAAAAATAGTCATTTTCAAAATGCAGTGTATTCGTACATGCTGAGCACTGTATGTGTGAGATATGATTACTTGGTGTAGAATATGGTTGTGCAGAATAAGTAATACATTTTGGGGGGAAATGAATTAATTTTGAATATAAAACAAAAACAAGCATTTAATTAAATAAATGCCTATTAAACGACCTTTACTTGCTCTCAGATTATTCAAAAAATTTTTCTTTAATAAATTGTGATATTGTGGTCCTTTGTGATTCATTGATTGTCTTAAATCACTGAATGATTGTCAAATATATTTTTTAATGTTATGGACTGTCGTATTTACAATGTATTGATGTATACTTGACATATGATGATAATTGATGTACTGTTTCTCTGTGGAATAATGCTTTTGAATATGAAGATAAATAGTCCTTGTGTGGTTGGTCATGAGGATGAGATTGTTTTGGAGTGGTCGTCTAATGACGCAATGTGATTGACTGTGGGATAAAATGGTGGAGTAAGGGGATTGTGTTACACACTGAGGAAGGCATTGTGCCGAAACGTTTATGTTTTTTGAGTCACCCGTAGAATGTAAAAATAAAAACGACACGAAGCAATTACTTGATGAGTGCGAATCATTACCTTCTTGAACAATAGTATTGACTTGATTAACGCACCAAAATGTTTCCTTAAAAACCGCGAGCGCGCAGGGCAAATTTTATCATTTTATCTTTGTGATTCATAAAATGCGGCTTTTTCACAATAGCTACTGGCACTTGAACAGTCAAAAATCATTTTTTAAAAACTATATAAAATAGCAAAAATGCAAGGTTCCACACAACTCATTCATGTTGTCCAAACACAAATCAATTAAATTAATCTATATGCTTTTACAAATTGAACATGAAACAGATTGAACATAAGAAAATTAAAGTGTCCCAAAAAAATCTCAAGAATTGTGTTGTTTCAGCTCATTTTTACTAAGTAATTTGAAAATGCAGCTAAATATATTTTCTGAGTGTACACAGCAAGGAAAATAAGTATTGAACACGTCACCATTTTTCTCAGAAAACATATTTCTAAAGGCGCTGATGACTTAAAATTTTCCTTGGATGTTGGTAACAACCAAAGAAATCCATGTGCAAAGAAAACAAAGTTTACAAATGAAGTTATGTGTAATAAAACGAAATGGCGCAGGGAAAAAGTATTGAACACATGAAGAAGGGAGATGTGGAAATGCAGGGAAAAAGCCCAGACAGCAGCTGAAATCTCTCAGTAGTTCTTTAGCAACCCTCTGCCCTTCCTCACTGTAAAGGAATATCAGCTGCTTCAGTCCAACATTTACATTATCAGGATGATGAAGGTAAAACCAGGGTGGATTTTTAAGCAAGATAATGACCCAAAACACAGCCAAGGAAACTCTCAAATGCTTTCAGGGAAAGATAATCAAGCTGTAGAATGGCCCAGCCAGTCACCTGACTTGAATCCAATAGAAAATACAAAATAAAGATCAGATTTGATAGACGAGACCCACAGAACCATCAAGATTTTTACACTCTGTTGAAGTTTGTAAACAACTCACACCTGAGGAATTTGTGTGACTTCATTCTCCATATGAGAGGCGTCTTTAAGCTGCCATCATTAAAAAAGCCTTTTATATAAAGTATTAAATACATTTCAGTAGTACTTTCTCCTTGTGTCATTTCATTGTTATTACACATAACTAATTTTTCAAATTGTTTTTCTTTTGTTTTATTGTTATGTTTGTGTTGTTCAGGTTTTTACCAAAATCTGGTTCAATTCCACATCTACAGCTCCTTTAGAAATATTATTCCCAGGAAAAAACATGACATGTTCAATTGTCCACACTGTATATAAATGAAATTATACATAATTGATTTATTTTATTTATGATCAACCTCAAATTAGGCCTAGACATGCTACAGTTTTGATTTTTGATGTACACTCTCAGAAATAAAGGTATGCTGGGTTTCACACAATCAATTTGTGTTGAGACAACATGAAGGAATTAAGTTAACTTATTAGTTTTTACAAATTTAAGTGTAGTGAACATAAAAGAACATAAAGAATTGTGTTGTTGCAGCTCATTTTAGATAAGAACTTTGATCAAACAGCAAACATCATTGTTAGAGTGTATCAGTATGGAACACATTACATCTTGAAGTGAAGCAATTAGTCTGCACTAAAAATATATATATATATATATATATATATATATATATACAGTATGTTATTATTTATTTATTTATTTTATTTATTTATATTTTTAGCTTGTTCAAACTACTTATTTAAAATAAGCTGAATCAACACAATTCTTGAGATTTCACTGGGACAACTTAATTTTTTTATGTTCAATGCACATAAATTTGTTAAAAGTGTTAAGTTAACTTAATCGATTTGTGTTGGGACAACATGAATGAATTGTGTGGAACCCTGCATTTTTTTACAGTGTGTAAAAGAAATTAAAAATATATAGTTAACAATTCTTACATAGAAAAGTTTAGCTTCATTTGAACTGCGGATTAATCTTGTTTCTCCTTTATGTGTTTTTTAAGCAGTTGTTGACTTATACACTCAAAAATAGACTTTTGCAGCTTGTTTAAACTACTTGTTTAAAATGAGTTGAAACAACAGAATTCTTTTGTGTTTTTGAGGGCAACTTAATTGTTTTATGTTCAATCCACTTAAATTTGTAAAAACACTTAAGTTAACTTACTCGATTTGTGTTGAGACATTTATTAACTAATTCATTTTCTTTTCGGCTTAGTCCCTTTATTAATCCGGGGTCGCCACAGCGGAATGAACCGCCAACTTATCCAACATATGTTTTACGCAGCGGATGGCCTTCCAGCTGCAACCCATCACTGGGGAACACACATACACTCTCATTCACACACATCCACTAAGGACAATTTTAGCTTACCCAATTCACCTGTACCACATGTCTTTTGAACGCGGGGAGAACATGCAAACTCCACACAGAAATGCCAACTGACCCAGCCGAGGCTCGAACCGGTGACCTTCTTGCTGTAAGGCAACAGCACTACCTACTGCGCCACCGCATCGCCTTGTGTTGGGACAACATGAGGTAATTGTGTGAAACCCAGCATTTTTTACTGTGTATAGTACACAAATCACCAAGGGTCAAAGTTTTGACTAAAGATCTTTAATGTTCTACTGAAAAAAACAGCCATGAACAGTCTGAGGGTGAGTAAATAAACACCAAGGGCTTTATTTTAACAATCTATGCGCAAAGTCTAAAGTGCATCACGCATAAGCATTAAAAGAGTTTCCGAATACACTTTTGCTGTTATAAGTAAAAACACGCTTCGCGCCCTGGCGCATGGTCTAACAGGGTTGTGCTTATTCTCTTAATGAGTTATGGCTGTGTTTTGAGCATAACTTGCATTAAACCAATCAGAGTCTCATCTCCCATTCTCTTTAAAAGTGAGTTGCGTTACGCCATAACGCATTTTCTATTTACATGGCGGACTTTGTAAGTGTAAAAACTGAACGCTTCACTAGCAAGAAAACAGTTAAACAGAGCATCTGTCTAAACAAAGAACGAGCCTCCTCCACATAGATATATACACTAGATATCGCATAGGGACCCTGAGCATGCGTCAATAGCCCCGCCACATTGGTACAGTGCTTCTAGGACAAACGTCATTCAACCGCACTAGTCAAGACAGTGTGCCAATGTGAAGATGCTGGACTTTAGCGCTGTGTTTGCGTTGTAGTAACGAGCAAACAAACAAAACAAAGCACAAAGGCAGAACATTTCATAGGTAAGATTTTGTTTTTTATGTTTTTGTATGTTATGAACTTTTGTGCTTAAAAAGTAATGTTATTGATGATGATACAGTCTCTTACTGCATTCACCATAAGGCAAAGTAACACCAACTCACACTAAATTCTAGACTTATGCTAGTTTTGTTGAATAAAATAAGCAAACTATGTTATGAAATATGACAAGAAGATGCTGCTGTGCTAGAAACTTGTATTATTGTCAGCTAAGTGAACGAGTCGTTCATAACGGAGATTCATTCACAAACGGATCGCTCCCTCCGTCAGAATGAGAAGTGAAAGCAGGAGAGGGGGTGTGTTTCAGGACATGGATTAGATCAAATTAAACAGGGAAGGAGGATAATGCATTTCCATGCACACAAACACTCACTTTTTGTCAGGAATGTCCGTGCGGTCACATCCATCAATGTAGAAAAGTGATGTAAAATTATAATATTTCGTAATTGAAAAAAATATTTGCATACTGACCACCGGGGAAAACTCCCGATCATAGATATATGTGTATATGTGTATTTCTCTGGCTTTGGATGGCCACAGTCCTCCGCTTCACCTTGGTCCCGCATTCATTTCAAAGGAGCGCTACCCTGTACTAAAATGGCGGCTCTATTGACGCATTCGTTCTAATAGACAATAGCAGGGTAGGCGACATCTAGTGTATATATCTATGCCTCCTCCATTCAGCCTGTTTACTTTCTCTTTACTTTATTTTTACTCTTTACTCCTTTACTTTCGTGTATATGGACACGTTGTTGTACGCACTCCACTGAAGACATCCATTAGCCTACATATTTAATTTAGTGTGTTAAGCGCAAAGATTTGTTTCAAAACTATTTCTTAATTCAGTTCTAATAAATTAATAAATGAACGAATAAATGAAGTGTGGTCACATCCAAACACACGTCCTATTCTTATGCCCTATATGGTGATGCATACATGTCCAAAACCCAACAGATGGACAAACAGTTTTTACTAAAACAAATACAAATATGCATATAATAAATAATACTACTACTAATTTCCTTTAATTTTTTTCATATGTAAAGATATTTGTGTATTGCTATTCATCCTGTGTGTATTAAGCAATGTGTAAGCTTTTTGAACCCACAAAGACGCATAACTAGCATGCTCTGCGCTGGATATTATACCAGCTTTCAGTTGGTCAATGGAGTGGTCTATTTCAGTTTATCAAAATAGCAACGCGCCAACAATACGCCTTAACCAGTGGCGGCTGGTGTTAAAAAATGTGGGGAGGGCGCAAACACCAGAAAAAATTTAACTGTTGGTAAAGTAAGAGTGTAAAAGCCATTTTTCAGGTGATGCATCAAAAAACTAAAATGTGACTAAAGCATACAATAAATGCATCACAAATCAGTTCATTTTAGTTTAATTTGGGTTTATCATCAGTTATGAAGTAAGCAAGATAATCAGTAAACACACACACACACACACACACACACACACACACACACAAACAAACAAATGTTGCCTAATCACTGGCCAGTAGCCCTACTTGAAAATAAATTTGGCTCTCCTTTTTTTCTGGCTTAAAAATTTCTCAATAACCTTTTGGTTAAAGTCAGTCATCTCAGTCACCAGTGTCTTCACTATTGACAGCATGGCCAATGCATTCAGCCTCTCTTGCGTCATGCTGTTTGAAACAGCACACGGAAATGGTAAAAGGTATGACTTACATGATACAACCTGCCAGCCAACTTCGTTTGTCATAACAAGTGCTGGAAAAGTCCTGAATATACGCACGCTCGCCATCACTTGACTACTGGTGAATTTGCAAGGAAGGTCGATCTGGTCCAAGCTTCTTGATTCTTTTTTCTTCTTCAACCAAACGCCTTGTGAACGGATATCTTTGCAAAGATACAACGGAATTTTCCTTCATCTCGAGAAATTGCATTCTAAGCTCTTTGGTGAGAATGGTCCAATCACATAAGGCCAATCATATAAAAACAAATATGATTCGTTCTAACAACAAAAATGGGAGGGTTCGGGACGCAGAACGCTGCGCCCCAAAGACAATTTAAAACAGGTCAATTAGAGCTTATTGTCATATCACGTGCATTGGAAAAGTTTGTGTACCTACATAGACACCCATTAGTCCGGAGACCCGCACACATATGAAAAAATATTGTTCATACATTTTTTTTCAATAAATGTTAGTATGACTACAATAAATGTTAGAATGTTATAATTAAATCAATTTATTTTGTTAATATTTGTGATAATAAACATTAACATATTAAAGGGGTCTAACTTGAAGGGGGGGGCGGCGCCCCAGCGCCCTCTATTGACCAGCCGCCACTGGCCTTAAAGGTGCAGCATGTAAGTTTGACACCCAGTGGTTGAACTAGGTATTGCACTCCTAAATCAAAATAAACGCACGCCTGGGATGCCAGATTGAGTACAGGAGTGAGTGATTTTGACCGAGTTCTAAATAAAAGCAACGACACGGGATAGAGGGAATATTTTCTATATTGAAAGGAGTTTTAGTTCTAACCAACACCTCGAATTGATATATTAGAAACGGCTTCTATTTCTCACAGCTCAACATGTGAAACCTATGACAGTGCACCTCAGGTAAGCCTCGTGTGTTTTATTTAGTGCTAAATGCTAACAATGTGAGTTTGAATGGATTCTAAACTTTACCGTTTCATGAGTGATTGCATATTCTGTGCTTCCAAAAGGCTGTATTTACATTTCTGTCGTGTTTCGTCTGGTGCAAACAGCCAAACTGCTGTTTACGTGTTGTTAGGACACGAGATTACAATGTAACCTGCTCACCTAATGTTTACGTTCGTAATATTTATATCATTTGCTAATTAATAACCTCATGTGGAACTGAATCTGTCTCATTTCGACGTCTGATACTGTCCATTTCCCTCACGGGCGCATGCTTTCAGAGCCTTTCTGAATGAATGAATGAAATACGCTGTTTTCCAACAAGGCAACCCGGGGTGCTGGCATTCTGCAGGTTAACTTTACCTAAACAAAGACAGCGTTCCGGCACGGAAAAACCGTTTTCAAAGCAGAATATCTGACTTCAGCATTGTTTTTCAGTTAAACAAGTATGTTCACTTGGGATGTTTCTTAAATATCTGCAAACATATTATAGTATTTTTATGCTTTAGAAGAGTCAAAAACTTACATACAGCACCTTTAACACACCTCCTTTTTAGACTGGAACACCCATGAGTCCACAAAGTGGTGCAAATGTATTCACTATTTAAACAACATAGTGAAAAACGTGAAAATTACAGTTGCGCTGGTCTGGAAATAGCAACAAATCGCACTATACATGTCTTGCACCTTATTGCGCAGGGTGTACGAAAGGGCCAAAACGTTCATTTTTAAGTGAACTATCCCTTTCATTTCACTCTCATATTTTAATATACCAGTCCATTAAATACGTATTTCACTGAAATACATTTCAAACGCTCCACACATGATCCACACATCACTGAGAAATACACACAAACAATCAGTCATGTCACTGCAACTGGCCTGCATCCATCACAGGCCTCCAGAACGCTGTTTGCCTCAAAGTGCTCTGGGAAACACTCATATTCATTTCCTCCTGATTATGTCAAGCTGATGGCAGTGATTACACACACACACACACACACGCACACGCGCACACACACACACACACACACACACACACACACACACACACACACACACACATAGGGCTGCTCATTGCACAGAACATCATAAACAATTTACACGTCATTAGCTTTGTTTTGATCATATTTGTTTGACAAAGTGTCTCGCTGCGTGGCAGGCAGGCCTGTTATTTGCCATATCAAGAGGAAGAGCACGGGGAAAACAGCCTGTTGGGGTACGAGACGTTCGTTTGCATGATTAATTAGCATGCATCTGTCTGCTAAAAACTCATATGGGCTCTGCATGTTCTGAGTGGCGTCTACATTTTTAGGAGTGGATGTGCGAGTGTGTTTGTGTCAGTGTCTGTCACGTCAAAAGTCCAATGTAGAAAAAACAAAGCCATGTTCATTATTGTCATCTATGTGTGTGTGTGTGCGTGTGTATATATCTGTGTGTGTGTTGTTATGTTCAAAGGAAGTGGAAATGTTCCAGGATTCTACAAATTTGAGGGTTACAAATTGCCTGCAGAGGGCACTGTACATTAGAGCAACAAAACATAACTCTGACTGCTGCCAGAAACACAAAATCATAGTTCAGTCAATGCTCTGATGTGTAATTCTAGCTCCTTTAGCCAAAGCTAACATTAAAAAGTTAATATATATGAGGCAATAAACAGATTAAGAGAGATGAGTTCAGTTTTGTGGATGTTAAATACTCTCTTTTCTTAGCTTAACATGCGGAGACAGCTATAAGCATTATGCTAAAAACAGTGGTGGAAAGAGTACTGAAAATCATACTCAAGTAAACGTACCATTACTAGCCCAAAAATGTAGTGCAAGTAGAATAGAGGTATCTGTTGTAAATATTACTCAAAGTATAAGTAAAAAGTAGCCCTTTTAAATGTACTCAAGAGCAGGGATTCCCGAACTTTTCAGTCCCGTGACCCCTAAAACAATGCATGACTCCCAAATTCCTCGGAGGTGGTTATAACTATACAAACGTTGCGCACACAGCAATAGGCTTAGATTGACCTTATTCTTCAATGCGGAAGTGTGCTCGTTTTTGAGGGGTGTGTTAGATTAGATTGTCACTGCTATAACGCATGTCTTTGGACTTGTGGGGGAAACCGGAGCACCCGGAGGAAAGCCACGCCAACACGGGGAGAACATGCAAACTCCACGCAGAAACGCCAACTGACCCAGCCGGGGCTCGAACCAGCGACCTTCTTGCTGTGAGGCGACAGCGCTACCCACTGGGCCACCTTTTGTTCTAAAATATTTAAGAAATTAATTTTATAAAAACAACAGCATACACTGACAGAAATAAAGGTAGAGGAGCTGTCACTGGGGCAGTACCTTTTCAAAAGGTACATATTTGTACCTGAAGGGCCCACAATGGTATCTCAAAGGTACTTTTTAGGTAGATTTGAGCACTAATATGCACCTTTGAGGTACCACTGTAGACTCTTTGGGTACAAATATGTATCTTTTGAAAAGGTACTGCCCCAGTGACAGCTCCTCTACCTTTATTTTTGAGAGTGTACAGTATATCAAAAGTCAAAACTGTAGCATGTCTAGGCCTAATAATAATAAGCTTCCTGCGCCTAGACTGCAGCTCTGCACAAGACGTTTGGCCATAGGGGAAATGGTCGTGCCCAACTGAGCCTGGTTTCTCTCGAGGTTTTTTAAATCTTTGCTTTCGCCAATTGGTGAAGTTTTTTCCTCGCCGCTGTCGCCACTGGCTTGCATGGTTCGGGATCTGTAGAGCTGCGCATCGATGGATTTGCTCTTCAGTGTTTGGACTCTCAGTAGTGATTATTAACCCACACTGAACTGAGCTAAACTGAACTGAACTTAATCTCTGAAAACTGAACTAACTTTGTTTCAATTCACTATAATCTTCCATGTGAAGCTGCTTTGACACAATCTACATTGTATAAGCGCTATACAAATAAAGATGAATTGAATTGAATTGAAATAAAATAAATCAATTATGTATCATTTCATTAGTCAATGCATAAAGTAACTTATTTATAAAGCAGGGTTTCTGCAGCTTTCATCAAATTAGACTTTTTAAGACCCTTTTAAGACCATATGAATGACATTTTAGACATACAGGGCTAAACATTAATGATTATTTATAATGGGTTGGGTTATTTAGTTGTTTTTGCTTGCCACGACATACTTTAATGTGTCAAAACTCTAGTTGTATACACTATTTTCAACATAATATAAGTTTAACATTGTTAAAAGTATATTTATTATGGAGTTACAATTACATAAGTAATCAAAAATATATATTTGTTGGCTTTTCTGTTCAAAAATCTTAAGTTTCATGTATAAATATTATGGGTACTTGCGCTTACTTCTGTAATTAGTTTTTGTATGAATGGAAGATAACGTAAAGGGATAAATTGCTCTGTTATTATCATAAGGGAACTGTGTAATTGTTTTAAGTTTTCTTTCCCTGATTTTATTAAGATGGATTGTTGGTGATTCTATAGATGTCGGCCCGATTGGGTAGCTCTACTTGGACAGAGAAAAATTAAGACCTGTTTAAAATGATTTAAGACATGCAACACAATATTTCAGTTAATTTAAGACTTTTTAAGACCCCACGGATAAACTTAAGCATTTTTAATTCCCCTGGTAATTTTATTTAAACTTTAGTAGCTTTTGTAGTATTAAAGATCAGGAAAACTCACCCACAGACCCTCCCTTGTCATAAGTGGTTGAAAGTGGACAAAATGGCAGGTGTGAATGTTGATGTGTCTCTTTTGTTGACTTGTGATCGGATCGACAAAAACGCATCTTAATACCAGCTGTGAACAGGCCCTGTATGACAATCAGTCTGCGACACTGCAGCTGGAATTGATCACCAGTTCAGCTCTGAACATGTCTTGGCCATGTCTTGGCATACAGTGTCTCAACATTTAAGTGAATTTAGATTGAAAGACTCTGCAGTGACCAAAACTTCATCAGCAGAAAGAATCAAAAGACTAGACTAACCTCAGGAGAATGATGTGCACCTACTTGATAAAGCTTAAAGCTGTTTGGGAAACCTGTGTGAAAACAGCCACCATTCAAACACAAAATCTACATGTAATTGACATGAAAGTAGCCATCTTTCTATTCTTAAACATGTTATGCCGTTATCTGCTATATCAGGATTGAAAAAGCTAGTTAAAAAAGCAAAACAGAAGTTGCAGGGAAGCTGGATAAATACAGATCTTGGTGGTAAACCTTTCTGAAGCCTGTACTTAAGCTCTTCTGCTGGCATCCACCACCCCAATCAGGTAGCTGGCAGAGAGCTTAAAGCTGCACATTGTCAGAGTGAAGGCGGTTTGGGACTCTTTGTGCTGTGTTTGTGTTGACAGCGGGTCTCCAAGTGACTGTTCCCAGAGTGAGAATCCCCAGGCTGGCACTCACACAAAGCTAGTCCTGGATGAAAGGCTGAGGTTGCATTCTGGACCTTGCTTTCCAGCCAAACAACCCCAAAACAGACTTGCCATTACTCAAAAATTTGCACCAAGCACTGAACAGTTATTTATGTAGTCTTTCTAGCTTATGTGCACCCAAGTGTTGAGGGCTTTTATTTACCTTTCACTTGTTTCAAACACTCAAAAAATGACGTTGGCTGTTTGTTTAAACTACATGTTTAAAATGAGCTGAAACAACACAGTTCAATCCACTTAAATTTGTAAAAACTTTCAAGTTAACTTAATTTCTTTAAGCTGTCCTAACACAAATAGATTTTTTTAAATCTCCCACTTCATTTCTTGTCATTGTACACTGTAAAAAGTGATTAGTTACTTAAAGCGAGTAAACCAATTGCCTTAAAAGCAACAAGTTGACTTTACAAAAATAATGTAAGTAAACCAATTGTAACTTGGAACTGTTAAGCTGACTTAATTTGTATAATTATGCTTATTATACTCACTTTTTTAAAGTCAACTTATCATTTTTACCGTGTCAGACTATTTTTCATCAGACTGTTTTCAAATAATTACTGCAATTATTACAATATTACATATTTGGTGCTTCGTTAAGTCTATAAAATCTACAATTATAGTCTGTATTGAATTTAGAAGACACACTGGAATCTGGAAGAGCAGATTTATTTTAGTTACTGTCATTTTGCTAGATACAGAAAAGCTGGAAAAACCAAATATAATAAAAATGTCTTGGAAAAAGTGATTAGTTTACTTTTATTTAAAAAAATTGAATACAAGTTGCATAATAATAAAAATTAAGTCAACTTAACAGTTCAAAGTTACAATGGGTTTACTTACATTATTTTTGTAAAGTCAACTTGTTTCTTTTAAGGCAATTGGTTTACTCGCTTTAAATAACTAATCACTTTTTACAGTGTACTGTCCTATCAAATAAAGGAAAATAAAAAAATAGATGTTTTTTTATGCTGGTTGCTGTGACACATTGACTCCACAGTAAAAAAAAAAAAAACTTTAAAAGTACAGTTCACTTTTTCCGCATTTTTTTATGTTACAGCCTTATTCCAAAATAGATTAAATTAATTTATTTCCTCAAAATTCTACACACAATACCCCATAATGACAATGTGAAAAAATATTTTTGAAATTGTGTCAAATTTATTAAAAATAAAAGACCTGAAAAGTCACATGTACATCAGTATTCACAGTCTTTTGCCGCGAAGCTCTAAATTAAGCTCAGGTACATTCTGTTTCCACTGATCATTCTTGAGATGTTTCAGCAGCTTAATTGGAGTTCACCTGTGGTAAATTCAGTTGATTGGACATGATTTGAAAAGGCATAAACCTGTCTATATAAGGTCCCAGGGTTGACAGTGCATGTTAAAGCACAAACCAAGCATGAAGACAAAGGAATTGTCTGTAGACCTCCGAGACAGAATTGTCTTGAGGCACAAGGCTGGGGAAGGTTACAGAAAAATTTCTGCTGCTCTGAAAGTTCCAGTGACCACAGTGGCCTTCATCATCTGTAAGTGGAAGATGTTTGGAACCACTAGGACTCTTCCTAGAGCTGGCCGGCCATCTAAGCTGAGTGATCGGGGGAGAAGGGCCTTAGTCAGGGAGGTGATCAATAACCCGATGGTCACTCTGTCTGAGCTCCAGCGTTCTTCTGTAGAGAGAGAAGAAACATACAGAAGGACAACCATAAGTGCAGCAACCCACCAATCAGGCCTGTATGGTAGAGTGGCCAGACGGAACTCCACGCCACTCCCCACCTGGAATTTGCCAAAAGGCAAAAAAACAAAATTCTGATGAGGCTAAAATTGAACTCTTTGGAGTGAATGCCAGGCGTTACATTTAGAGAAAACCATGCACCGCTCATCACCAGGCTAATACCATCCCTACAGTGAAGCATGGTGGTGGCAGCATTATGCTGTGGGGATGTTTTTCAGCAGCAGGAACTGGAAGACTAGTCAGGATAGAGGGAAAGATGAATGCAGCAATGTACAGAGACATCCTGAATGAAAACCTGCTTCAGAGTGCTCTTGACATCAGACTGGGGCGACAGTTCATCTTCCAGCAGGACAATAACCCAAAGCACACCGCCAAATGATCAATGGAGTGGCTTCACAACAACTCAGTGAATGTCCTTGAGTGGCCCAAGCAGAGCCCAGACCTAAATCCTATTGAACATCTCTGGAGAGATCTGAAAATGGCTGTACACCGTCGCTTCCCATCCAACCTGATAGAGCTTGAGAGGTACTGCAAAGAGGAATGGGCAAAAATTCCCAAAGACAGGTGTGCTAAGCTTGTGGCATCATATTCAAAAAGACTTGGGGCTGTAATTGCTGCCAAAGGTGCATCAACAAAGTATTGAGCAAAGGCTGTGATTACTTATGTACATGTGATCTTTCAGGGTTTTTTTAATATAAATTTGAAACAATTTCCAAATACTCTTTTTTCACATTGTCATTATGGGGTATTGTGTGTAGAATTTTGAGGAAATTAATTAATTTAATCCATTTTGGAATAAGGCTGTAACATAAAAAATGTGGAAAAAGTGAAGCGCTATGAATACTTTCCGGATGCACTGTAAACACAGTTATTCTCTCAATAAAATCCATGTTAGCCATTTAGCAATGAAGCTAGAGTCACCGGGCATACAAAGCACTGCCCATGACAAGAATCGGCATCTATTGTGAAGGGAATTTGACAAGCGAATGAAGCGAGTAAACTCAAAATGTTCACTCATCTATTTACGTGTGAATAGCACAATTTATTTGCGCATTCCGCGTCTGGTGTGAACACAGCATTAGACTTGTTCTCAACTTGCATTTTCAAGTAACATCAACTCAATTTTAAACTTGTAATTTTAGATTTGTCAAACCTGTTTTTTAAGTAAAATCTACTTATTTATTCTAATATTCCACAGAGTATTTTAAGTGACTTTTATTCAGTGCAACTTGTTCTTTTAAGTAATGCTTACATGATTTTATTATTTTTCTACCTATATTAAATCCTTAAAAAACACACATTAAAGTTGTATAAACAACACAATGTTTCTTTAATTCATTCAATTGAAAAGCTCTTTGTACAGTATTACAGAATTAATTTAACAGTACATTTCTTATTGTGATTAGTAGTTTACACAATGTTAAAACATCATTTCAGATTTATTTTATATTTTATAATTTAATGTATTTTATAATTATAATAATACTCTGGAAAAGACCCCAACTTTAACTTTTTTAACAGAAGCTATAAATGACTGAGATGCTAATAAAGCGTTATTAAAAGCAACAGGCTTGCTCACAAGTCAACTAATCACTTTTTTTACAGTGTAATAATCAACATGGCATGCTGTGAATGAGCTTCCTATGTATTGAACATGGAACATTCCTTCAAATTCAATCCATATTTTCTTTATCGCAGCATGCATAAACCCAAGGGCATAAATATGATTAGACCAACATCAACCAATCGCAGGAAGCTTTTACAGAATGAGGAAATATCCTGTAAAAGGTTGACATGCTAGGCTGCTTTAGCCGTCTAGCCGATTATCGGAGATGATTTAGCAGTCCCCTGTTCCTCAGCTAGCGAGCTGTGATCCTGAAATGAAATTCAAGGCATGGCAGAAATATCAAGCCGCTATCAGCAAACACCCCGGATCAGGAGGACTGGGTGGCCCGGGGGGCGAGAGCTGCGGAGAAAGATCCAGATTTTAGCCTTCGCCAAATGCAGCGCCACCCATGAGTAAATTAGCAGGGCAGGAGGCAAAATGACCTCGAGTGTTCGAGATGTCCAGCTGACGCGGAGGGAAACATCAGGGAGAGAGAAAAAAAAACCTTGGAGGCCATTGAAGCACTTTGCTCCGATTTATCTCCCTCCCGCCGTCTCTTCCTTCCCCTCAAACGCCTGCAGGTGGAGAAGCGATTTCCACCTTGTATTTGAATAATTCCCCCCCTTCGAAAAAAAAAAGTTCCAGGAGTATTAAACTAAAATCAGCAGAGATCAGAGAAAAGGGATTATGGCTGAGTAGTAATCAGAGCGTCTCTCGGCTGTGGGTTTCTTCGCCTCAGTGCCTGAACTGAATTTGAATTGACACTGTATGGAAGATTTACGTGCGGCCGCTGTGGCATAGTGATGATGACGGTGGAAAAGTCAGTGGTTTAAACATATTCAGAAGAAAACACAAACCACAGACTTTCTTAATCATTAATGATTGCAAATGTATAAATAGGACTGTTTGTCAGTTAATTATATATGAAAAAGTAATAATGTAGGTTATGAACTGAACTGAACTGAAGCAGACAGCTTTATGAATAAGCAGCTGTACTGTAGATGCAGGGCAAGTAATGGGCTATCCGCTTGTTAAGTCGTGACATATCAGTGACGTATAGAATACTGTTTCTGGGTCCAAGCAGCAACTCAATTCAATTGAGAAAATATTCGTTTATGACTACTTTTTAGTCCTATCACACATTAAAGTGAATTTTATATAAAATCATTGTGTACACAACAGTCTCTGGGCTTGCTGCATCACAGACACCTATATTATTAACATTTATAAATAAATAATCACTTTCTGGCCATCTGATAATTGGCATGGATACATACAGTATTATAGGTGGGCATAGATCTTTTTTTTTTTTTAATCTAGATTAATCTCGCTGTAATCTAGATTAATCTCACTGTAAAGATTAATCTAGATTAAAATGGCTCATTTGAATTTTGCTGAAGGCATTCAGAATATGTGTGCTACCCAAATAATGACTAAAAGTAAGTCTTTGAGAACGGATTTCTCAAGCCAGGGGGCACAAACTGCTTGAGAAACTGGTCTACTATAATAATTGGTGATGAAAATAAATTATGTTCAATAAGATGTACTTGGGGGCGAAGCAGCGGTGCAGTGCTGTCGCCTCACTGCAAGAAGGTTGCTGGTTCGAGCCTCGGCTGGGTCAGTTGGTGTTTCTGTGTGGAGTTTGCATGTTCTCCCTGCGTTCGCATGGGTTTCCTCCGGGTGCTCCGGTTTCCCCCACAGTCCAAAGACATGCGGTACAGCTGAATTGGGTAGCATAAATTGTCCGTAGTGTATGTGTGTGAATGAGTGTGTATGGATGTTTTCCAGAGATGGGTTGCAGCACAATTACAGTGTACGAGTGGCTCTCGTTAAAATATTGAACACATTGATGCAGTACTGTATGTCTGGTGTTTCCGTCTGGTCCGTGTCCTTTAGAAACTCCAAACACTGACCACACGTAAAGCAAAACCCTGTTAAGGTGCTCATGTGCTTGCCACAAAACAACCGTCGCAGTCCATGTTTGGTCATTATAAACTTTATTTACGCCATGTACTCCACAACACGAATTCACCGCGCTCACCACCAATGACATCAACACTTTTCACCGCGTCACTTTTGGTGTGTGGTACATTCCCTTTCCGTAAAGAATCTGTCATTGTAAATTTGTTTTGGGACTGGTAAAAGTGTCTTGCGTCTTGTCATTTTTTTTTCTAAAATGTAAATTTGTTTCATCCTTGGTAAAATTGTTTTTCCTGCGTAATTGTGTCTTATGATAGGTAAAAAATATTTTCCAAAATGTAAATTTGTCTCGAGCTTCGTAAAAGTATTTCACACTTTGTAATGTTGTTTTGCACTTCCACATTACTTCAGGATCTTTTTACATTATCGATTTTGTAATTAAAATATAATCAGTTAAATAGACTTAAGAATTCATTTAGTTGTTCAAGCGTAAAACATTTTGACTACAAGTGAAATGCAAGTGCCGATAGGAGTAGCAGGCGAATACAGAAACTTCATGGAAAATACTGTGGTAAAATAAATTACCAAATTTAAAGACAGAACAATGGGATTTAATGCAGTGCTTCTTATGTTGTCAGAAACCCACTTTATATCATATATCAATCAAGGCAGTGCAGATCATACAACCCCAAATCAGAAAAAGTTGGGACGGTATGGAAACGCAAATAAAAGAAAGAAAGAAGTGATTTCCAAATTAACTTGCCTTGTTTTTCAATGCAGACTATATGAACACAAAATTTATGTTTTGTCTGGTCAACTTCATTTCATTTGTAAATATACTTCTTTTCCTATCATTCAGACCTGCAACACATTGCAAAAAAAGTAGGGAAAGGAGCGGTTTAGGGCTAGTTATCAGGTAAATTGGTTAACTACTGATGTGATTTGAAACAGGCGATTATAATTAGGATTTAGTACAAAAGCAGCATCCAAGAAAAGTCTAGCCCTTTAGGAGCAAAGATGGGCTGAGGATCGCCAGTTTGTATAAATGTAGAAATAAATGTAAAAAATGCAAATTTTATTGAAAAAGTTAATTCTTTCTAATTGTTGTTAACTAATTTTTTATAATATATTAGATAATATTTTCCATTAAAGATTATAATAATATTTAAATTTAAAATTAGATTTAAACCCTGACTGAAATAAAACATTTAGAAAGTTTCAAAGCCAAAAGCATAAAGATGTATTAGTATAAAAAGTGAATATAAATGACACAGCTGAAGTACAAATGAAGCACAGCAAACTAAAATGTTTAACAAAAAAATAAAAATAGAAAGTCAAACGCTAATTTTACCCCATTGATAAAAGTCCAAAGAATGGTTTTCAAGCATATAAACAGTAATATATTGGGTCACTCAATCAGCTTCCTGTATGCTAATTGTGCACAAGTGCAAACACAACAAATAAAGGCTGATTTATACTTCTGCGTCAAGTGATCGACGTGACCCATGACGAAAGCCTTGCGTGTAGTCGTGCATTTATACTTTTGCGTGCTGTTTGTGTTGCTCTGCAAGAAGTCCGAAACACTGAAAACACACTCATTCAGAGGCGGAAACCGGCAGACGTGCAACAACTTCAATCATTAGGTAAACACAAAACAAAAGTTTCCATCTGGAGCTACTTCATGGGACTCAACACTTGCAAACACTCGCTCCATCGTGCTCGCGGCTCTCTGACCAATCATAGAGCTTGCGCTATGCGTCATTGCGACGTGAAGTTACATTTTTTCAGAGGTGCGCGTCAGTGTCGGTGTCAGCCACGGCGTTGGCTATGCGACCGCACAAAGGCTGTGCCGGACCATACGCGTGCACTTGATGCACATCGATCGCTCGATGCAGAAGTATAAACCAGCCTTAAGGCTGATTTATACTTCTGCATCGAGCGATCGCCGTGACCCACGGCACATGCCTTGCCCGTAGCTGTGCATTTATACTTCTGCGTGCTGTTTGTGTTGCTCTGCAGATTTTATACTCCTCTGTATTGAGTTTCGTGGCTGGTGTTTTGTTTTTTCTGAACGCTACCTTAATGTAGAAGTAGCTCAAACTCGCTTATTAAGAGGTGGGAACCGGTGGACGTGCAACAAATTTAATCATAAGGTAAACACAAAACAAAACTTTCCATCTTTCACGGGACTCAACACTTATAAACACTCACTCCAACGGGTTTGCGCAGCGCTCGGTCCACAGCACTCATCAGAGCTACCAAGCCGACCTATCACAGAGCTTGAGTTATGCGTCGTTGCAATGTGTAGTCAAATTTTTTGAGAGGTGTGCGTCAGCGACGGCCATGGCGAGATCTATGTGTCCACATGCAGGGTGCGCATTCTGCTCCTGCTTGTAAGTTAAGTGTGTACTAAAGGTCTGCATTCCTGTGGCTGTACCGAGGTAGCCGCGGGACCTGACCAAATTTCTTGTGGCGAGGGAAAACATTTCCGAATAAAACACGGTAGCGGTCGGTAACTCTGGTGTAATTTAACCGGGAGCAGGTGGTCTAAAAATATAGCGCTCCAGAGTCCCGACGTTATTTTTGAACAGCATATCTGTGATTTCCTCATTCTTATTGAGCACTGGTAGAGCCAGTGCTCAGGACTGTTATGATGAACGCATGACCAGTGCTTTCTGCACATGCTTTTTTTTTTTTGCACACAAAACTTGGAACCTCAGGTTTAAGGCGGCACTCATGTCTCATCACAAAGGGGCAAACAAAAGTGACATTTAGCCTACAATCCTTGCACAACCTACAGTTTTATCTGTTATGTCTCTCTTTTGGTAGTACCCAATTTAAACGTGAGATTTTGGAAACCAGATTTAAATTTAGCAGGAACGGTCAGGTCAGGAAGAAAACGGGATGAGTCGGGCAGCGAGTGAACAAAGGCTAAATATATGGTGGGAGCGGTCAGTTAAAGGTCAGGACTAAAAAATGAGTCCCGCACAGACCTCTACTGTGTACAAGTGCAAACGTGAGCGACAATAAACAGTTTGCAGTTCACATAACGGCCACTGGTGTCACCAAAAACAAGGGTTTCTGAATTCCACACACAGATTTAAAAATGCTAAATACATTTCCATACTTACCAAACAAACAAACCTTACCATATCCACTTGTGGTACTTTTGTACACATACTGTACATTTTTCTCCCTTTCAAGTCTCACATATACACACACTTGCTGAGCACCGTAAGGCTCACCATGCTGCTAAAAATTATTCACAACTGGATTCATCTCGAAAGGCCAGATTGATCTATCAGAGCTGCACTGTTGACACTCTCTACACCACGGCCTGTGCTTAAGATGCTAAACGCCTGCTCTCTGGGCCAACGTTTGTGCTGAAATAAGCAGCGTACCCTCCATCAGTTTGAAGGAGTCTTTCTCCACCGTGCGCCCAAGTCATTCATAACAGGACAACCGTAAACCAGGGTGAGCAACCCAGGGAAAAGTTGAGCGAAACAGCTCGTGTCTCTGTGAGCGATGGATAATGCATTCATTCAATCACCGGCTTGTCAGAAGAGCGTCCCTCCCTAGATAAGAGTGTGTTTGATTTCTTAAAGCCCGAGCACTGATTGGATAGGGGAATTGTTGTCTGTTGTGGGGAGATGCAAATGAGTATTTTACAATCTTCTCCATTGCCTCCTATTAATTTGTTTTGATTTTTCTTGTATTCCTCGGGGCCCGTAGCTCATTAGCAGTGATTAATCGGTGAGTGCCGCTGCTTTGGTGCCTCCGTTTGCTGAGGCTCCATTTCAAGCCGGACGCCGTTCCAGAGCGTAACTCCAACAGCACTATGTTCAAAGCTAATTCAGCCTTCAACTGATGTGGCGCTGACCTGCATTATAGCTTACTAAAGGAAAAGTGAAATGCTAATTTTAAAGGGAACGTGTTATTTTATTGTTGTAGCTTAAAGCAAGTAGTATGTAATCATGTGTTTGTTCCTGTTTGTGTTATGTTTAATGAAAGAGGTGCCACTTTTTTCAGTTAAATGAGGTTGGTGTGTGGGTCAGAGTGAATAGGGGTTGTTCACGTGTAAAGTACTTTAGTAAACATATATAGATATGTTAATGAAATATTAGTCCAGTACTCCTTTTCATTTCTGCTTGTGCCAAAGTATAAAAGTACTTTTTTTTTAATTGTCTAACACTTAAGTTTACACTATATTGCGTAAAACCAACCATCCTTTATTTATTTGGTCTACTTAATGTATAAATTTGAAACAATTTGATCAACTCTAATTAATTATTAGAGTTGACAAAAGTATTGACTTCGGTTTCGATCAGTTCTGAAATTTAAAAAATTATCTTAAACACTGATGATTGGCCATTGTGTGCACGTGGTCAACATATATCTGTATGACAGTGATTGGCCATAAAGGTCATAGGTAGGGCCAGAAAGAATCTGCGGACATTTTTTGCTTTTTCTGCAGAGAATTTTGTAAAAAATCTGAGACTTAAAATATGAAAACTTAAAGGGTCACGAAACACCAAAACACATTTTTTGAGCTGTTGACAGTCATATATGTGTCCCACGCTGCTATAAACACTATTAGGACACATATATTGCACTAAAAAGTGAAAATAGGTTGTTTTTGCGTTATTTTGAGCAAATTCGTTCTTCCGGTTTGAAACGAATTTTTGAAGCTGCGTCACGGCCATGAGATACTTAGGTGTAAATCCAGCCTGGAGAGTAGCTGTCTGTCTTTTCGAGAACATTGTGACGTATCTGAGTGTGCGCCATTAATTCATGACAAAGACGTGCTTCAAACCAATCAGCGCGCTCTATTGTGTATGACGCGAAACTTCATTATTATGCATGATAGCTCCGGAGACTGTTTACAGTGTTCAGACGGCAGAGAGACGCCACGTTGTGTTGCCAAAACAAGTGAAAGAACTAAAATTTGGAGACACGGGTCATCAGTGTTGCAACGAAGGTTTTGTTTTCATTTTCCCTCTATGAGAGAGCTGCTGGAATCACGTGTGGATTACAGTGCACGCGACAGAAATGCGTTTGTAAGGAACATTTTTTACCCGAGAGCTTTTCACATCTGGAAATGATGAAATCCGGATTTGCCGCTCGTCTCCTTTTAAAAAAGACACAGCTCCAGTTTGATTGTGTCTACAGATTTGGTAAGTGTGTGAGAGCAGTGCCCTTTGTTTGTTCATTCAGATTGCAAAGTTAGTTTGTATCGTCAGCAGTGCTCTTTCAGTTTTTAAAGACATACCATAGCCAAAATGATTTAGTTACTAAGTTTACAGTATGTTAATATCACTGCAGTATTACAGTACAATATTATAGACTGAAAGATCCGCTGTAAATGCTGCTCTCCGAGTCTAAACACGTTAACACAAACTATTCCCGTCGTGCAGGATTTTCGCCGCATTTTGTGACAGGATAGTCTATACACACACGGCTTTCTGACGCTACCTACCGAGTACATAAGTTACAGAGAAATGCGGAGGATTTTTTTCTCCCATTGCCATGCGGTATCAAACATACTGCGTCTGTGTGTTTGTTTTGCCTGTGAAACTCAGTGCATGCCCAAATGGAAATGCCCTTCTTTGCAAGTCCTTCCCTCTTTCCCTCCCCCGACACTCCCACACTCCCAGAGCTGGACACGCCCACTTTCCTGACTTTTTTCAAACTAGAGGTGTGAAAACACCCTGCTGAGACGGGGGGGTTTCATGGCCCTTTAATATATGAAAAAAAAAACCTTTTCAACTTTTATTTAATGTTTACATTGCAAATCCAAATAGATCCACTTATTTGGTAAACAAAGCAAGTCTCTCATATTATACATCTACTTAAAGACAGAAAATATTACAAACTGTATTGTAAATAAATCAACATTTTCATATTAGTCAATAATATTACTGAACTTAATTTAAAATCTGAATAAATATAAATACACACACATTTACACAAGTGAATACTTAATTATGGGCTATATATTTGCTGATTTTTGCATAGGCAGATTCCGTGTGGGCCAGTTTACCACTTTTCATTGCTGTTTACCCAGTGCAAACACAGATACACGGACATTGGAGCATTTCAAAGCTGCGTGAACACAATGGCCAATCAGTATGTTAAAGAACGTGGTCAACAGTGCAGAAAATAAGCAGAAAATTAATGATTGACACGGATACATTTGACAACCCTAATACATATAGTTTCATTTTATTACCGTCCCAGTCACCTGTGAAAGTGCCCACAAGCCACACTAAAGAGCCCACTACACATCAGTCACCCGGACTTCATTTCCCATAACCATTTGCACCTCCACAGCTGATTCACTTTACCTGACTATGTCCTTGATTACAGCTGCACCTGTTCACAACTATCCAGACTATTTAAGCCGGACCAAGGGCAACAAATGATAGATTGAAGCATTTCTCTGCCGCTTTTTTGGTCCTTTTCATTGCTTTGGTCCGAACCAGTTGAAAAGAACCAAAATTCAGTCATGTGACAAAATCCACATCACTCATTGGCCAGATGTTATTGAACGTGTTTCCTAAACTGCTTTTCGAATTAACGTGTGGGAAAATGCCAATGGAACTCCTGCAAGTAAACAAACTGGCAGACACAAACTGTCTCTTTTTACTATGGAGGGACGACTGCGCTGGCTGATCCCTGTATTCCTGGTCATAATATATTATGTAGTTTGTATACATCACTTTAGACAAACTATACATTTTGAGAATGAAGTGTGGCTGCAGCTAGAAAACAATGTACTGCAAATGGCGAAAGTGCATTGCAAGTCACTTCAGGTGGAGGCGTGAATTAATTTAGCTAAACTGCAACATGGTCATCTTTCGAAAATATTATTAACGATCCATCAGGTAATTTTTTCCCTCTCTCTCTCTCTCTCTCTCTCTCTCTCTCTCTCTCTCTCTGTTTAAAATTGACGGTAAAGCGCTATCAACAAATATTTTTCCTCCACACCCCATAAAATGGGATAGTGCATCGGACTACAGCAGCTGGATTAGTCCAAAAAGGCACAGTACTTTTTGTGGTTGAGTCTGTTTTAGTTTGGATCATGTTTTCACCATAAACGAACCGCTCCAGGGTTCGTTACGCTTTTTTGGTCCACTTTTGGTGTGCACTTAAATTCGATTGCTACATTTACACCTGCCCAAAAAAAAAGGGAAAAAGGGAAAACGAACTCTAGTGCAATTCAACCGAACTAAATAAGGCAGGTGTGAAAACACCCTTAGTCTTGTTTCCATGTCATTGACAATTCTAAGTGTTAACTTTGTTTTCCTCACTCCTTTTTTTATTTAATTTTGCTGCCTGCCACTGTTTTGACTTTAGATTGTTTTTTTTTTTTTTTTTGTTGCTTTGTTTTTTTGTACTTTGGATATTTTGCTGCCCTGACCATATACTGTATCTTGAATTATTCTTTTGGATTTTCGACCCAATACTTTCCTTTGCCATGAATTTGTTGACTGCCTATCTGACTCTGAATTTGGTTCTTGCTTCTGTCGTCATGCTTTCTGTCTGCAACTATTACCAAATTATGATACATTGATAACTACCACTGATAATGCATTATAATTCAAGTGTGCAAACAAAGAATCCAAGGATCCAGAGTTGTTGACATAAGAACAGATTTAAGTGGATCATGATTTAACAGGGTACAAGAAAAAAATGTATATTGTCCTTAAGTGGGTGCTTATTACTACAGCTCAAAATAACTTTTTTAAATGTTTGCCATTTATTTATGCTACGACACATAGACAGAGAGAAAGATGGATGGAAGGACAGACAGTCAAATTTGATTGATTGATTGATTGATTGATTGATTGATTGATTGATTGATTGATTGATTGATTGATTGATTGATTGACTGACAGACAGACAGACAGACAGACAGACAGATAGATCAATAGACAGACAGACAGACAGACAGACAGACAGACAGACAGACAGATAGATCAATAGACAGACAGACAGACAGACAGACAGACAGACAGACAGACAGACAGACAGACAGACAGACAGACAGACAGATAGATCAATAGACAGACAGACAGACAGACAGACAGACAGACAGACAGACAGACAGACAGACAGACAGACAGACAGATAGATCAATAGACAGACAGACAGACAGACAGACAGACAGACAGACAGACAGACAGATAGATCAATAGACAGACAGACAGACAGACAGACAGACAGACAGCTAGATAGATAGATAGATAGATAGATAGATAGATAGATAGATAGATAGATAGATAGATAGATAGATAGATAGATAGAGTATGCATATTTACACAGACACATATATACATAAACACACATCTATCTTTCTCATATATTTATATTTTTCATCACAGTCTTGCTCTGTTTGCAAAGCCCTGCCAAGAAAGGATGCCATAGTAACAACGCAGGTAGGAACTTATCACAACACTGCAATATCTCCAAAGTGCTCTCTGCTTATGACAGATTCAGCCTTTCAAATCTGAAACATGCAGCTCTGTCCTCTTGAAAATCCACCTCAGTCCTGTGAAGCACAGCCGCCAGTGCCTGTCTGACACCACACACACACACGCACATGCAGACAGACACACACACACACAACGCAAGAGGAGAGAGGAGGGAAGTAGTGGAGAGAACTGTGCAGTATTATTTGCTCTTTGGAGCAAACATGCACACCGCTTTATGATGAGAGTTAAATCAAGGAGGTTAATTGAAAAATGAGATAAACAAAGCCCCTGAAACGGCGCGGAGGAGATTGTGCCTGGCAGCTCAGACGGGCCACCACCATTTCAGCTGCGATGCTTCTCCAGACTGCACTAGTCTGATAAAAAAAAAAACACCCGGTTAATTGTCTTGCTGTTTCTTCAACTTCATTTTGCTCCAATTAGGGGGAAAAAAGGCAAGAAACTGTGTGGCAGTGATTAGCATTCATGTACTAGTATAGAGAAGATGCAGTGGAGAGCTTTCACAGATTTGCTAGCAGGTGATAAATGCCATCTGCTTTCATTTCTTGCTGTTCCTTGAAATATGATGAAAGACTGTTGCATGTCAAATTATTTATTTCACAACAGACAAAAGTTCAATCAAATGCACACAACAGTTTTAGGAATAGCCTATATAACTTGTGCTACTTATAATGCATTACCCTAACACTGTCTGGCACATTATTAAAACAATCCTGAAGCATCCATTTTGCACTTCATTGTTAAAGGCACAGTATGTATTTGTCACAGCTAGAGGGCGCATATTCACAACAAACAAATGTGTAGTTTGATGATGACGTGACTGAGTGTGGAAACATTGGAGTTGTGGTCTTTGTTACATTTTATAGGACTCACGAAAATCATGTATTTAAGACGTATTATCATCGTAGTATGAACCAGAAAGCAATTTAACCAAAACATAAGTGGTAAAGAAATTGTTGAAGAGAAACGAGTGCGAGCAGACACGAAAGCAGCCGAGCTTTTATTATGCCACAGTTGTCAGCTTCCGGTTCTATCGGTCATGTTCATATGGGGAAGAAACAACACTGTTTTATCATACTAAATACTTTTTAGGGTTCTGTTATAATGCTGCTCTCTGTAGTCTAATAAAACACACAACATATTAAAGCATCTTTGGTGTTTTGCTGTTTTTTATAAAACCAAACAATGTTATTAGCAAGAAGACACAGCTTCATGTCCCTACTTAAAGTATTTTTTTTCTGAACATTTTTTCAAACTATAATGTAAGTTCATATTTCAGCAACATATATAAAATTGTTCTAGTGTTTTTTCCATATTTTATTGAAAAAAATTTACATAATGTGACCAAGAATGTAGTCACACTAGGTACAGTTTCCTTGAACCGTGTCAAAGCACGCTTGTCCCCCTTCCCCTGACGACCTGCACTAACATTGCATCTTTATCTTCCGAGCCGAAGCACGTCATCTATGATACGACTGTTCAGTTTAACAAAAAGAGAAGCGCTCTCGCTCAGCACAGTGGACATTGCTTTAGTTATATTGTTTTGTATTATGTTTAGTCGTTTGGGATGCAGTAACACACAGTCAAATATTTTGCTGAACAGATCCACAACTTTTGACACTCATAAATTATCATAAAAGTCCTCGTGCTGCAGGTATTAGGAGGTTTGCTAAAGGTGCAGCTGATGTGCAGCGAGGGGTTTGTGTCTTTAATAAACTATGACTGTTCGTGTTCATTGAAAAGTACGAATAATTAATAAATCCATATAAAACATTCCCTTAAAAGTGACGCCACATCATTAGTTTTGCGCACAGGCACGCTTTGCACTCACTCTAGAAGCATACCACGCCAAGTCTAACCGAACCGTGCTCTAGCACACCTTTTCCAACTGGGCCAGGGCCGGCCAACTGAACCACAGCCTGGGAACGGTTTGAATAGCCTACACTGTAAAAAAAATCGTTATTTTACTTTGTTTTTTTTTCCCGGCAGCTGCACTCTCAGAAATAAAGGTACACAAGCTGTCACTGGGGTGGTAACTTTTCAAAAGGTACACATTTGTACTTAAAGGGTCCATATTGGTACCTCAAAAGTATGTATTAGTACCTACACATTTTAAGAGGAACACTTTTGTGCTATTTAGGTACTAATATGTACTTTTGAGGTATTAATATGAACCTTTTAGGTACAAATTTGTTTCTTTTAAAAAGGTACCACCCCAGTGACAGCTCGTGCACCTTTATTTCTGAGAGTGTGGGGTGCCGTAAAAAAAGGTAAAATAACAGTTGTTAAATTACAGATATTTACTGTAAAATAACGGACATTAAATTACAGAAATGTTTGTAAATTTAAATTTCTGGTAAATTTCAGTAATTTAATGTCTAATATTTTATGGTAAATTTCTGTAAATAAACGGTTGTTATTTTATGGTAAATTTCTGCAATTTAATGGCCGTTTTTTTTACGATAAATTTCTGTAATTTAACAGGCTTTTTTTGCTGTAAATTTCTGTAATTAAACAGTCGTTATTTTACGATAAATTTCTGTAATTTAACGGCCGTTATTTTACGATAAATTTCTGTAATTTAAAAGCCATTATTTTACAGTAAATTTCTGTAATTAAACAGTGGTTATTTTACGGTAAATTTCTGTAATTTAACGTCCGTTATTTTACGGTAAATTTCTGTAATTTAACACCTGTTTTTTTTATTGTAAATGCCTAATTTAACGGCTGCTATTTTATGGTAAATGTCTGTAATTTAACGGCCGTTATTTTACGGTAAATGTCTGTAATTTAATGCCCGTTATTTTATGGTAAAGTTCTGTAATTTAACCGTGGTTTACCGTTATACCAGCTGCCGGAAAAAAAAAAGTAAAATAACTGATTTGTTTTACAGTGTCGTGTGAATGCACCCTAAGTATACTACAAATGAGGTAAATGGTTTTTTACAATATTTCTTCTTATACCTTTTCTCTTTTTTTTAGCTTAATACCTACACAGGTGCACTGTATAATTACTGTAATAATTACAGTTGTGCTGTGGTTTTACAGCACAATTGCAATTATTATTTTACAGTGCACTTGTAAATTTTACAGTATTACTGGCAACCAAAATTGCCTGAAATGCTGTAATTTTTTTTACAGTGTACCATGCATCAATAACGGCCTACATCCATACTATAAACTATGTTAAATACAATACAATATAGTATATCAGAATTCCTAGTCTTCATAAAAAAATAGGATAATTATCAAGTACCCAGATAATGTATTTCTTCCAGTAATATTCTGGCGTGTTCATATGATGGACCATTGAGGCCACAGATTTGTGACTGACAACATGGCAGATGTTGTATTTCTAAATTTGATTCATACTACATATGTTCTTTTTATATAAAATCAAATGCATTGGCAATTTGCAATTTCAGATGCAGCGCTACTGTACTACTAAAAAAACAGCTAGGACATTGTGCTAAATATATACATATGTACACTGTGTTCAGAAAAACCATCATTTGTCATCATTCACCATAGCTCTAATGTCAGGAATGACAGGAGAGCAAGCAAATGATGGCGGTATGAATTCATTTTGGGTGCCATTACACTTCCTGCAGTGGCATCATGCCATGGCTGGGCAGCGAGTGTGTGCTCAGCTCATTTTCTGGACAATAATGTATACTAGAAAAGAAATGAGGTGTGTCCTCTGTGGCCTTTAAGAATCCTTGAAAGACTCTTTTTCAAAAACAAATCTACTGTCACTGAACACTCCTCCTTCTCTCAGAGGCGGGATCCAGGGATAGTGAGCTTGGTATTTTTGTGTTAACTAATTAACATCCATCCTTCATGCTGTCTGGATGAATGCGCTATGGGGAGGAGAGAGAGCGAGCTAAATGCCATGACTCGTGCATGAATTTTAATTAGTCCAATCAGCCGTGATTTTCATGCCGCTGTCAATAATATGTAGAATTGTGGGCTTATCTGTGTTTGCCATGCTGTTTGTGATTTTCTTTTCGATACCCAAAGGAGTGAGAACTGTGCTCTATCCTTCCAGGATAAACTGAGGAGTCAGCAGGAATGTGCTGCCGGTTCTTAGTGCTCATCGTTTTAAAGTGGCTTACTATATGTGGCGTTGGAATTATAATTTGAAATTCAATATTGCCACTTAACTCTTTGCAAGTCTGTTGGGAGAGTGACTTATTATAATAAAAATGTGCATTATTGCATTATTGGGAATTATATCTGTATTTTTAGATGATTATTTGACCTGTTTTTCCACAAATATTGCCTCACCTGACACTTTTTAGATAAATCTTTTAAAACTGCTTGGTAAAGCAATATCTAATGACATTGTAGTACTCAATCAATTTTAGATATGTAGACGTGGTCAAAATGATCTGCTGAACTTCAAACCGAACATCAGAATGAGGAAGAAAAGAGATTCACGGTAAGCGGTCTGAGAATTTCTGTGCCTTATTGGTGGTTTGAACTGATAGAAAAGGCAACGCAGTGGCGCAGTAGGTAGTGCTGTTGCCTCAGAGCAAGAACGTCGCAGGTCGCAGGTTCGAACCTCGGCTGGGCTGGGTCAGTTGGCGTTTCTGTGTGGAGTTTGCATGTTCTCCCTGCGTTTCCGTGGGTTTTCTCCGGGTGCTCCGGTTTCCCCCACAGTCCAAAGACATGCAGTAAGCTAAAATTGTCCATAGTGTATGAGTGTGAATGTGTGTGTGGAAGTTCCCAGAGATGGGTTGCGCCTGGAAGGGCATCCGCTCCGTAAAATCGTGCTGGATAAGTTGGCGGATCATTCCGCTGTGGCGACCCCGCAAGGGACAAAGCCGACAAGAAAATGAATGAATGAATGAACTGATAGAAAAGCAACAGAAACTCAAAATAATAATTTGTTTCAACCAAGGTCTGCATCTCTAAATCCACAACTTGTCAAACCTTGAACCAGATGAGCTACAGCAGCAGCAGCAGAAGAAGAAGCTCTCAGAATCCTGAGCTGTTTTTCACAAATATTGCCTCACCTGACACTTTTTAGATAAATCTGTTAAAACTGCTTGTTAAAGCAAGTATCTAATGACATTGCAGGACTCAATTAATTTTAGATATGTAGACGTGGTCAAAATGATCTGCTGAACTTCAAACCGAACATCAGAATGAGGAAGAAAAGAGATTCACGGTAAGCGGTCTGAGAATTTCTGTGCCTTATTGGTGGTTTGAACTGATAGAAAAGCAACAGAAACTCAAAATAATCATTTGTTTCAACCAAGGTCTGCATCTCTAAATCCACAACATGTCAAACCTTAAACCAGATGAGCTACAGCAGCAGCAGCAGCAGAAGAAGCTCTCAGAATCCTGAGCTGTTTTTCACAAATATTGCCTCACCTGCCACTTTTTAGATACATTCGTTCAACTACTTGTTTACAGAAATATCTAATGACATTGACTGGTCTGAGAATTTCTGTGCCTTATTGGTAGTTTGAACTGATAAAAAAACTCCAAGCTCTTCATCTCTAAATCCACAACAGGTCAAACCTTGAAGCAGATGAGCTACAACAGCAGCAGCAGAAGAAGTTATCAGAATCCTGTCATCATAGAACAGGAAACAGGAGGCTACAATTGGGCAACAGAAGATTGAAATAAAGGTTGCCTGGTTGGCGAGTCTTGATTTTAGAGGAGTTTGTTGTAAACCACATACACATCAGTAGATATTTTCTTGCAACACTCTGTGCTTCTTAATGTCAATTGAGGGTTCTTGCCTTGCCTTTAAACACCACAGCACACACTGTACAATGACAAAAAAACAGTCAAAAATGAATAACGTCCTTGCAGAAAATGACCAGGACATTCTCTGTTAAAAAATAACCCTAATAATCAAACGGCCTTGATTTTATGCATTTGTTCTGTTCATTTAGAAAAAAACTTGTGACAGTTTTAAATGACACAGTTTATATCAAATGATCACTAAAATAATGCTTGAATGTGTATTTAGGGACATTTTCTAATGAAAATATTAAATTAAAGATATACTTTGTGTCTGTCCCTATGCTCTGGTCAACTCTGTAACATTAGTTATAAAAAAAAGTATAACAAGCTACTGTATAAAGCACTGTTAGAAAAAGCATGTGACTTGCTCCAACTGATGTCACTTCCTCTGTGAGGAAAATCTGGAAGGCATTAAGACATGTCAATATTCTTCTCTCATTAATTTGTACAAAATGTTACAAACAATTAACTATTAACTCTGTTACTGTGACATTTCAATTTCTCATTCACTTTTAAAAACAACAACATCCCAGCAGGCACAGGACATCAACATGACGTCAGATTGACGTTGTACCCCAACATTGTGGAATGTTGCATTTTGTTTGGAAATGAAAATCAGTTTGACATCAGAACCCAACGTCAGGGTGACGTCAATGTCCATCGTCGGACAGACTTTGTATTTAGGTTACTTTCCAACGCAACCTAAAAACAACAAAATATCAACGTCTAATGATGTTACAGCTTGACGTTGGGAGGACGTTACCAATATGACGTCTATCAGACGTTGGATTTTGGTTGCCATACCTCACAAAAAAAATGTCAGTATTTGACGTCAATATGACGTTGGGTTAGATGTTAGCTCGACGTTGGATTTTGGTCACTTTCCAACACAACCTAATATCAACAAAAAATTACACGTCGTTATTGGACGTCAAAATAACATTGTTTTTAGACCCTAATGACCTATATGTAACCTAATATTAACATCTTATGTGTCTGCTAGGATGATGAAAATACATAAAAACGCTTTAAACAAGATGTATGGTGTCTGGTTTGAGGTTAGAATCTTGAGCTAAAGCATAAAATGGTGTAAAATTTCAACTCCGCTATTGTCAACTATGTTGGTAGTTTAAAATTTTAACAAAATGTTAAACAACAATTAGTAACCGAATCGGTCACACTTTATTTTGACGGTCTGTTTGTTGAATTTAAGTTACATTGCAACTAATTATCATTAGATTATAAGTAGACTGTTAGGTTGGGGTTAGGGTTGGGGTTGGGGTTAGGGTTAGTGTAAGTTGACATGTACTTGCAAAGTTCCTTATAGTCAGTTAAATGTCTGTTGAATGACTGTTAAATGTCAGTGTCAACAGATATTAAGCAGACAGTCTACTAATACTCAAATGGACCATCAAAATAAAGTGTTACCACAGAATCAAGTTTTCCCTATCACATTTAAGCATGTTTTACATTAATAACGGGTTCATACATGTTTGTACTGTAAATCAATCCAATTTAAGCAAAATAAATGGAAAATGTTTAGCTGGAATTCTGGAATAAGTCACATGTATGTACTGTTAATTTTCTGCCAGAACGTTATCCATTTTTATAGAGTATCTGTGTGCTGTCTGTGTCCAGCAATATAACAAATGTCCTAAATTTAAACTGTTATGTTAAAAACAACAATGGGTTCACTATACTACAAATGGTCTTCACAATCACTGGATCTTAATCCATTAGAGCAGCTTTGGGATGTGCTGGAAATAGAGATTCACATCATGCATGTGCAGCCGACGAATCTGCAGCAAATGTGTGATGCTTTCACGTCAATATTGATCAATATCTCTGAGGAATATTTCCAACACTGCTGAATATGCTATAAAGATGGCTTAAGTAATAAAAAATGGCAGCACTTGTAAGGTCTACCTAATGGCCCGTGAGTGTATAAAAAACAGCAAAGTTTCTATTTAGCTAGCTAATAGAGGATGAGAAACGTTCAGAAGAACAGTGGCAAATACCTTCAAAGTTGAAAACTCACGAAAGCACAAGCTATCTCTCTTTCTCTCTCCAAACCTCCTCCTGATCCGAAAGTACACGTCATCTTCCTGGCTTTCTAAAAGTGCTCAAGCGTCAGAGGAAACTTACAGTGTGTAATAAAAAAAGAGGCTTTAGCATTCTCAAGCTCTTCCACTTAAAATAAAAATAACATCCTAATTTGAGATTTGCAGCAATTCTTTGAAACCTGCCTTACGGACAATGAAGAATGATTAGCATATGTTAGCATACGGGCTTGAAGCGATTAAGCTAGATACACATACATAAAGCAGCAGCTATTAGAAAGCAGATTAGAAACATGTTCCCTGCGATGGACGGACACAGTTATGCTAATGGTAAAATACTTTAAAGCTAAGATTAGGTTACATACTGATTACCGGTTACATTCAATTGCAAATACAAATTTACAATGGACTGTTAAAGGGACAGTTCTCCTATACATTCAAATTTGCTGGTAATTTACCAACATTCTGAAAACGTAGCCCTATATACGTTTCTGGAGATCGCAAAATATGTAGCCAGAAGTATGTATGGCTGCATTTTGTTTTTAAACGAACGCTACGGGTCGGTATGACGCTGTTCCTTTTCGCACTTACAGCTGACCACTTACCCTCGCATGGCCGTCTTTCCCGCTTTTACCAGATTGATCAGTAGCTCGCCATGTACATCGGCGGACTTGAGATGCAGAGAGGAGTTGACCACGACGACGGGGTTCAACTTCGGTGGAGAACGGTTCCAGAAAGCAGGTATGACAAAAACAGAAACCAAAAAAATCAATAAACAAGTAAATAACAGGGTGAGATGTGGTAAACTCTGAAAACGTGGTAAAAATCAGGCGTGGGCTTTTCTTTTTCTGGATTGCTTTTTAAAACTGTCGCTTGGGTTTAGGGGAGTGGGTGGGTCAATCAGTGCATTTAAAAACACTATTGGTTGGGTTTAGGGAAGGAGTAGGGTGGGTCAGTCGATTGGTCAGTCAGTCAAACAGTCCGTCGACAGCAGCCTCTGGTGGATTTACACGAGAACAGCAGCCACGAATAGCACTTGCAAGAGAAGTTTGAGATTTCAAAAAGCGTATACAGCAGCCACTGGTGGATTCACGAAAACAAAAACTGCAAAAATTGTACCTCCTCTGATGTATTTGGCACTCTCCAGAAATGTATACAGTATAGAGGTACATTTTCAGAATGAGCCTGGGCTGCCGTTATAGGTTATTGGTGAGCCATACCGCTCCATAACGTTTGTTCGGTGAGCCATACTGCCCCATAACATAGTCACATCGAGAGCTGAAACTGGAGTGGAAGAGGCTGGCAAAGGGCCGACAGGTAACTGAGTGAATGAAGAAAAAGCAGGAGAACTCTCCAGTGGATCCACAGCCGGGGAAGACCGGCCGCGATCCACCCGAAGTCGCTCCCTTTCCAGCTCCAGTTCTCTTAACCTCAGCCTTTTTGCCATGCTCTCTTCATGTTTGATTCGTAAATTCAATTCTTTTGACTTTGACAAAAATAACGGGTCCGAATTCAGTAAACTACCAGGTGATGCCAATATTGGTGACCTGAAAAGCGGAGACAAAGGTATCAGTGTAGAAGCTTCCATCTCTATGCCACCTTCTCGACGGATCAGGCAGTATTTGCAGCGAAATCAATTCTTTATAAAGCCTTCTTTTAATTCTTTTTTTGAAGCCTTATGCGGCAATTTTAAACAAGTCACCTTACGGCAGCCATCAAACTGTTCTGTGCTCTTAGAAAGTGCGAAGGCAGTCAAATCAAAATCCATCTTAACACTATTCACTACTCCCTCCCACATCAAAAAGAAAGCAGCCAAACAAAGAATAAATTGAAATGAATTACCCACTACACGTCCACAAGAAGGGTTTAAGATATACGTTTTTGATATACAAAAACTAACGACGAGACCCCACTTTATGTTTTGACCCTCGTCTAGGGTCGAGGACGTAACATAAAAGAGCACTGGACAAATAAAATTCACTTTTATGAACCCTTGGAGTCGGGTCTGTTTATTTGTGTTTTTTTTTTTTTTTTTTTTGCTTATTTTTAACACCCAAAACGTGAAGACAAATACCTCGGAGAGGACCCACAGAAAGATAATGAACAAAAAGTACACCCAAATTAAACTAAATACACCTAACAAAACAACAGAAATAAAAATACAAAAACTACTCCTACCTCCCTGACCATAAAGAAAAAACCCTACTGCTTCTCACTGTGTAAATACAGAGTACAATATTTTCAATATCAACAAACAAATCAAAAACAAATTAACAAGGGGGGGGGGGGGGGCAAGGATGGATAAACAACAAACAAAAGTCAAGATTTACACAATCAAAAATAACACTTAGCAACTCTATAATTTTATCAAACCAAACGCAAAATTAAAATCAACTCGCTTTGCTGCCCCATGCCCATTTTCCCTTTTTTTAAAAGACGCACTGGGTCACTCCAGCCAATCCCAGGGCACGTCGTCTGTGTAGGGCAGGGCCTGTGCAGATGAAAAAAGAGGGAGAGAGAGAGAGAGAAAGACACACACACACACCTGCGAATGCAACATACACACAAAAGGCAGCCATATGTACCAGTGAGCAAATATTTGTCGGTTCTCAAAAATTTTACCCTGGGCACATTTTTTTCCAATGAGCCTGCGTTGGTCTTTTCAGACAGCCACAACAATGCAAAGTCCTTAATTATTTTAATTTGGTGGCTTTTCTGTGCAAATACTTACATACGCAATTAACTGTGACTTAATTTGATTAATTAATGACTGCATCTTATAATTAATTTGATTAAAATGACTTTCGACTCGCAGACCTAATACATCCATAATAGTCCTATCCTTAGGAATAATAATGACGACTATGACAACAGAAAGGGAAAAAAATGAAGATGGACCCTTCGGGCAAATAATGACAGTGTGATCGCTGAGAGAAAGAGAGCGACAGAGACTGACGTGCTTTTGATTAAACAGAATTTACACTGAAGGACACATTCAGTTGTGTAATTGCGTATAGTGTACATTGTCATTCATGTATAAGGGCTTAGTATTGGCCTTGTTTGTTTATTCTGTCAAACATCGCTCCAAGAACTCTGTCCTTCTCGCTGTTACTCTTTATGGCCTCCTCTCAGCGGAAGAGAGACAGAGAGAGAGAGAGAGAGAGAGAGAGAGAGAGAGAGAGAGAGAGAGACTCAGAATAAGAGTGGCAAAGGGATTGTGAAAAGGATGAGAGAATTACAGGGGTAAGCGAGTGAAGAGAGAGAGAGAGAGAGAGAGAGAGAGAGAGAGAGAGAGAGAGAGAGAGAGAGAGAGAGAGAGAGAGAGAGAGAGAGAGAGAGAATCAAACAGTCTCTGAATTGGGCCCAAATATCCAAGGTTAATTTTGTGAGAAAGCTGCAGTGCCCAGATAAGACCATCCCTGCAAATGAGTTCTGCCTGCCTGGATTACAGCTAAATTTATGCAGCTTTCCTTATCCTTTCACAAGCTCCTCTGAAGTGGCATAATTAACTTGCACACATAAAATGTGCACATTTACTGCTTGGTGGTAACCATTCCTCATTTCAACACTTTGATTTTTCCGACCCTGTTCAAAAAGGTACTTTTTTTTTTCTTCATTCACGTAAGTTGAAAGATTTAACAGACAGCTGAAACAACACTGATCCTTTAACTCCCTTTATCGTATTGTGTTGTGAAATTATTTTCAAAAACATGTTTACTGCGCCGATTAACATTCCAACCCCGGAGGTTACGGTGGCACGAAAGCGACTGCGCATTTACATTTCACTTGTGCGGCAAGAAACAACAGGCAAAAAAGAAAAAAGAAAAAGAAAAAGCTGCCAAAAAGCAGTTTATGGGCAGTTTGACAGGATGTAGGAAGCGCAGTGTGTCCAAGCGCAGTGTAACATTGTGGCAATCTTCAAAGTAAATGCAAATACAGTAAGCTTCTCCTGAGGTACTGCTTTAGAATTATGCTTGATAGCCCTCTCGTGAAACCCTTCGCTCTACTGTGTTTATCGCTTTTAAAGTCTTGACGGAAGTGTCACCCTCTTTGAACTCCAGCTGTCCCTCTCATTTTCTCAAAGCATCACCTTAAACAGACTCCCTAGTTTTTTGCGATTCCGCGATCCCTGAATCCAATTTTGAATCCTGCAAAATTCTTAACTAAACACAAAATAATCACAAAAAATGTAAATACTCTCATAAAACATCCAATTCCAAACCATATAATCAAATTATATTTATTTCAGTTTACAATTAATTGTTTTACATGACTTATGGACGTTGCATACGCAGCGCACGTGATCTTATTGAGTGTCTCTTGAAAAATGGCGTCTCACCTGCATCCTAACATTACAAGGGAGGGGGAATTGTTTAGCAGCCTGTGCAGTAAGCAGACGTGGATGAAGCGTGAGTGATTTACACGTGAAAATGCAAAGATGGCATCCTGTGATCCAATTGGGCATTTGACGCGCTTCAGACTACAAAAGAAAGTGGAAAACATCTAACAAATAGAGCAGTGGAACATACAGAACAGCATGCAGCTTACAATGATGGACCTGACCGAATTGAAGGACATTCTTTGTGCTGTACATGTATGGCTGGTATTATGATGTGCGTAAGATCGATAAATTATTATGTTTAACTCATTTCCTGCAGTTAACAAGAGAACACGCTTGCCTGCCATTGACGAGTTTTACGGCAATCTGTGTTTTAGGTGTATTACAGTAGGGGAAGCCCTAACGCATGTCCTGAGTGAGCTACATGTCAGATGCTCCAGGGAGTGATATCTGAGAGAAAGTAAGATTGTGGATAAAGATAAGATTTATACAAATTTCCTTTGGCTTAATCCCTACCATTTTAGAAAATAAGAGTTATACAAACTTCCTTTGGCTTAATCCCTATCGTTTTAGATCTTGAGACCAGAAATAAACAAGAGACCAAAATAAACAAGCTTTATTTTTATGATTTGTGTCATTGTCATTTTGTCAGATTGCACACCTAACATAGTAGGTTACATAATATATACCTAATATATAACTAAATAAATAAAGAAATAAAAATATATATAAATATACACTGTATATATTTTAATTGTAAAATTGTCTGCAAATTTCTGGGAATTAACACCACAAAATTCCAACATTCTTTTTTGATCGCAAAAAAAAGTTCCTGTGATATACATTTTTTAGATGCTAGTATCAGTTTTGTCTTAAAGTAACAGTTCACCTAAAAATAACAATTCTCTCATCATTTACTCAAATTCATTTCTGGATGAACTTTAAAGACACAGTATGTCATTTTCACCACTAGAGGGCTTATATTGACAATAAACAAAGGCATAGTTTGATGACATTGTAACTGAGTGTGGAATCATGGGAGTTGTGGTCTTCTACATCCTACTTATCAAGTTCATGCTTAAGTTAAAGTATTCAAGACTCATTATCATGAAGCAGAGTGAGGCTGATATAACTCTAATATATAACATATTAGACACATATAACACTGTCCTAGTGGTATTTTGAATATTTTAAGGAAAAAATCAATAACACTTTAGTTTAGTTCACAATTCATGCTATTAAGTACTTTTATAGTTATAAGTTCTTAAAATTTTAACTGTTTATTAGTAGTTATAACATATGATGTTATTCTGCATACCTAATCCTACACTAAAAACTTAAACACAACTTTTACCTTACTAACTATTAATAAACAGCCAGTGTTGGGCAGTAGTGTTACTACAAGTAGTGACATTACTAGCTTAACTACATTTCTCAGTGGCGTGGCGATAGCATCGCTACTTTCTAAATCAAATAGCTTTTCAGTAGCTATTTTTTTTTTATTCAAGTAGCGCTGTAGAGTCCACACAAGCTACATTTACCGATCGTGGATTAATAAGTGATGGCACCGACATTCACGGAGCTGTGAGGCCGATGAAAGTAAATCCATATGATGGCGAGAATGGCGATTTCTTCAACCTGTTTTACGGTCGTCAACAACAAACTTTTTGGTGCGTTACTGCCACCTCTCACTCCGGTCAGTGACATCGCCAACTAATTAGGCTAACACAGGAAATTTGCTTGATGGAAAGATGACTGAGGGAGAGGAGTTATTTCTGAAGCAGGATTCCTCGTGACTATACCTCGAGAGGTATATGTTAAGATGCAATAACGTTAATTCTGATGCTGTGCTCAAAAAATACTTTACCAATATATAGTAAGTACTATAATGATTTTGAACTACACTATAGTGAAGTACTCAGATTAATTTGTTGTATATACAGTTGAAGTCAGAATTATTAGCCCCCTAAAATATTAGGCCCCCCCTTTTTATTTTTTTCCCCAATTTCTGTTTAACGGAGAGAAGATTTTGTCAACACATTTCTAAACATAATAGTTTTAATAACTCATTTCTAATAACTGATTTCTTTTATATTTGCCATGATGACAGTCAATAATATTTTACTAGATATTTTTCAAGACACTTCTATACAGCTTAAAGTGACATTTAAAGGCTTAACTAGGTTAATTAGGTTAACTAGGCAGGTTAGGGTAATTAGGCAAGTTGTATAACGATGGTTTGTTCTGTAGACTATCGAAAAAATATATAGCTTAAAGGGGCTAATAATTTTGTCCTTAAAATGGTTTTTAAAAATTAAAAACTGCTTTTATTCTAGCCAAAATAAAACAAATAAGACTTTCTCCAGATGTAAAAAAATATTATCAGACATACTGTGAAAATTTCCTTGCTCTGTTAAACATAATTTGGAAAAAATTTAAAAAATAAAAAAAAATAAAAAGGGGGGCTAATAATTCTGACTTCAACTGTATATAGTTTACTGTAGTAAAGGCTAAAGTATATAGTATGGTAATTACTATTAGTTCATGATAGTTACAAAAGATACTAAATTATGTAGTGTAATTCATTAATAAAGAGTTGTAAATATATATATATATATATATATATATATATATATATATATATATATATATATATATATATATATATTACAACTCTTATTAATAATATATATATATATATATATATATATATATATATATATTACATACTCTATATATATGAATATATATATATATATACATACATATATATACATACAATATAATGGGCATTCCTAAATATTTCCCTTTACTATAAATGGCTATAAATGTGTAACACCTGGTTTTATTGGATTTTTTGTTTTTGCTGTTATATACTAAAATTTGTTTCTGTTTAGTACAGCATATTATTTGCAGTAAATAACAATTAGCTATGCCTCAAATGTTTCATTGGCAGTTTTATTGATCACTGGGATATGATTCACTTGGATTTAAGTTGCTTTGATTTGAAAATGAAAATTGCAAAAATAGCTTAGATGTAGCTAAGCTAATTTTGCCAAGTAGCTCTTAGCTTAGCTTGCTACATTTCCCAGAGGGTAGCTTTTACTGTAGTTAAGCTACATTTTAAGTAGAGTAGCTAATAGCTTAGCTCACTACATTTTTCAGGTAGATTGCCCAACACTACTGATACAGTGGTGATCTGAACGCCTCAATGTTTATTAGTCATAACAATGAGGTGAGAGACACAACAAGCTGGGAGGTTGAAACGCACTGTGCAGAATAAACACAGTCAGAATACAGACAACCAAGACATTCAAAAATATGTTAATTATTAAATTACATTTTTCTCTATGGCTAATGGCCAACAGAATAGGTGATAAACAATTCGCATAGTATAAATTTGCTTTCCATTGGCGTGAATGAGTTGTTAATGCCACACAAACTGCTGCAGCATGAACACACACATGCTCCAGAAACACAGAAGCACAAAGCAGATTATATGTGTGAGTTGGGCAAGACCACAAAATAAGGCTCATTTAAATAAGACTGAATGCATCTTAAAGCAGAAAAACTGTTAAACAGAGTCAGCATTATAGTATACTGTGACTATCATGAGTCAGAGGAGCTGTAGTGATGTATTATAAACAAAAATCTATTGGCTATTGTAAAAAGGGGAGGAGCTACTCAATATGCCACACCCTGTCTTCAGGTTTCAGTTGAAATTGCATCACAAACAAAGAGCAAAGCTGTGCATTTCAAGGCACTTCTGGAAAACTTTCGAGTTCGTTTTTTATTGTGCATTGGCATTACAGTCGCTCAGATGTAACGCTGTTTCCTTGCCCTGCATTAATATTTCACACGTGCTTACAATATTAATAGACATGCATTCCTCAGAGTAACAGAGATTAACCTGACCTGACCTGCTTTGTGTTGTTTAACAAGTGTTCGAGGAAAGGGAAGCTTACTTACACAGCATGGGTGGAGGAGTGGATCACAGTTTGTTTCCTTCCTAAGTGAATGTAGAACAAAAAAAAAGATAATTTATTACAATGTGGCTAAGTCATTCATTTAAATAGTAAATATTGTAAAAAATATATATAAATAAAAAAAAAAATATATATATATATATATATATAGGGATGCACCAATATGAATTTTTTGACAGATGCTGATAGCCGATATATTAGCCAATACATTTATTCATTCATTCATTCATTTTCTTTTCGGTTTAGTCCGTTTATTAATCAAGGGTCGCCACAGCGGAATGGACCGACGACTTATCCAGCATATGTTTTACACAGCGGATGCCTTTCCAGCCGCAACCCAACACCGAGAAACACCCATACACTCTTACATTCACACACATACACTATGGCCAATTTAGTTTATTCAATTCACATTGCATGGCTTTGTACTGTGGGGGAAACTGGAGCACCTGGAGAAAACCCACTCGAGCACGGAGAGAGCATGCAAACTCCCACAGAAAGGCCAACTGACACAGCCGGGGCTCGAACCAGCGACCTTCTTGCTGTGAGGTGATTGTGGTACCCACTGCGCCACCATGCTGCCCTAGCCAATACATGTATATATATTTCCTAATTTTTTCTGCATGCTTGCAAAAAACAAAAGGCAAAAACATTCAGTAAACAACTTTTATTTTAAAACTTTAACTTAAAGGTGCAGTATGCAAGTTTGACACCCAGTGGTTGAACAAGGTATTGCACTCCTGGATTAAAACAAACGCAAGCGCAGGTTGCCAGATGATCAACATGAGCAAGTCTCGAGCCTAAAGGCTAATTTAAACCGTGTTCTAAGTAAAAGCAACAACCCCCGATAGAAGGAATATTTACTATATTAAACTGAGTTTTTGTCCTAACCAACAACTCGAAGTGATATATTAGAAACTGCTTCTATTTCTCACAGGTTAACAACAGAAAACTGACAATTATCACCTCAGGTAAACCTCATGTGCTTTATTTAGTGTTAAATGCTAACAATGTTAGTTTGAATGCCAATTTACAAACATCTAAGGGGTTAATATGTATTACATAGATTATAAACCTTACCATTCCGTGAGTGAGTGCATATTCTGTGTTTCTGAATGGTTGCATTTAAATTTCTGTCGTGTTTTGTCTGGTGCAAACAGCTAAATTGCTAATCGCTGCATATCTCGTCATGAAGCGTGTTGTTAGGACACGGGGTTACAATGTAACCTGCTCACCTAATGTTTACATTTGTAATATTTATATAATTTGCTAATTAATAATCTCATGTGGAACTCTGAATCTGCGTCTCATTTTGGAGTCTGCTACTGTCCACCAGAGGTCGCATTTCGGTCATGAATAAATGAAATATGTGGTTTTCCAAAAAGGCAACCCGGGGTGCTGAAATATAATTGGCTAAACTGGCATTGGGTGGGTTAAAAGAACCAACACAAAGAGAGCGTTCCGGCATGGAAAACACATTTTTCAAAGCAGAATATCTTACTTCAGCATTGTTTTTCAGATAAACAAGAATGTTCACTTGGCATGTTTCTTAAATATCTGCAAACACATTATGGTATTTTATGCTTTAGAAAAGTCAAAAACTTACATACAGCACATTTAAAATGTATTACTACATGGCATAAATAAAATCTACTGCCTAACAACAACAACAATAATAATAATAATAATAACAATTAATAATAATAATAATAATAATAATAATAATAATAATAATAATAATAATAATAATAATAATAATAATAATAATAATAATAATAATAATACATAAATAAATAAAGCAATCAAGCCACTTAATATGAACCAAAATTAAAATACCCATAAAATAATAAAAACATGGCAGGCAGCAAGCATGTGAAGTGGTTCAACCAGCAGAAATAACACATAATTTATCACCTCAAATATATCAACCTATTTTTTTTAACAGACACATATAGATAACAATAAATAAAAATTGCATTTATCGACCGATATTGATATGGCCGTTGATATATCATCCATCATATATTTGTAAATGCTATTACAAAAACAAATGTTAAGTAACAAATTGATATTTGTTATTTAAAAGGAGCGCTCACATATAAATGCACAAAAGCGTTTAGCAGATCCAATGTAAAATGCATAATAAACTACATAATAAACATTCTTTATTTATTTAAAGTATGATTTAGTTGATAAAATATAGAGTGAGTGAAATGTCTGCTTCTCATTTGTGGTTATGTGTTCTTCAGCAGGAGTGAGAAGCACAGCTCCGCCACAAACCTGCCACTGTGATCTGCAGCTCCGCCACCAGATAAAATGCAGAGCGCTGTTTATCTTGATGAAAAAGCGGCATGAATCTTAATTTAATGAGCAAAAACTAATTAGGTGATTTAGGGAGAATGCTAATTCTATTCAAAGTGAGGAGTAAGATAAATTGGTTCCACTGTATGAATTCTGATATAAAGTTGATATTTTAGATGCACAAAAAAGAAAAAAAAATCAATCAAATATGCAGGAAAGAAATGACTGGGATATTCTCTTTTGTTTCTTCAGCAGATATCATTATCCTGGAACTAACTAACTAACTAACTAACTTTCTTTCTTTCTTTCTTTCTTTCTTTCTTTCTTTCTTTCTTTCTTTCTTTCTTTCTTTCTTTCTTTCTTTCTTTCTTTCTTTCTTTCTTTCTTTCTTTCTTTCTTTCTTTGTGGGTAATGCATATATATATATATATATATAGAATGGTGTGAAAAAGTTTTTGCACCTTTACTAATTTCTTATTAGTAAACAAGTAAAACTAATTCTTTTCAAATAAGCACATAGTGCAGTTTTGAAATAAAGGTTTTTAATATTAAGGTAAAACAAATTCCACATATCCCTGTGGGAAAAAGTGTTTGCCCCCTAAACCTAATAACAGCTTGGACCACCCTTTTGCAGCAACAACTGCAATGAAGCATTTTTGACAACTTGCAAAGTGCTGTGGAGGAATTGTGGGCCACTCATCTTTGTAGAATGGTTGCAATTCTGCCACACTGGAGGGTTTTCGAGCATGAGCTTTTTAAGGCAACCCAGGCTCATTCTGAAAACATACCACTATATACATTTCTAGAGACTGCCAAATACGTGCCAGGAGCTACGTTATTTTGCAGTTTTTGTTTTTGCGAATCCACCAGAGGCAGCTGTGTACGCTTTTTGAGATCTCAAATTTCTCTCGCGAGTGCCATTTGCACCTGCTCTTCTTGTGTAAATCCCCCAGAGGTCGCTGTCAACTGACTGTTTGACTGACTGAATGACTGACTGACTGACTGACTGACTGACTGACCGATTGACTGACCTACCCTCCCCCTTCCCTAAACCCAACCAATACTATTTTAAAAAGCACAGATTGACCCGCCCACCCACTTTTGTAAACCCAACCGACAGTTTTCAAAAGCAATTCAGAAAAAGAAAAGCCCTCGCCTGATATGTACCACATTCTCACCCTGTTATTTACTTGTTTATTTAACTTTATAATTCTGTTTTTGTCTTACCTGTTTTCTGGAACCGTTCTTCACCAGACTCAAATCCCGTCTTCGTGGTCATCTCCTCTCTTCATCTCAAGTCCACCAACGTACATGGCAAGCTAACTGGACAAACTAGTAACGAAAGCCGAAAAGCTGTCAATACGGAGGTAAGCGGTCAGCTGGTAAGCACAAAAAGGAACAGCGTCTTAAAGCCCAGTAGTTTAAAAATGAAATGCAGCCATACGTACTTCTGACTACATAATTCACGATCTCCAGAAATGTATATAGGGCTACATTTTCAGAATGAGCCTATGTTGTTTTAAGGTCATGCTACAGCATCTAAATCGGATTCAGGTCAGAACTTTGACTAGGTCCCTCCAAAGTCTTCATTTGTTTTCTTCAGCCACTCAGAAGTGGACTTCCAAAAAGCTAAACTTCTGCCAGTCCACAGTGCCATTCGCGCCTGCTGTTCTTGTGTAAATCCACCAGAGGCCGCTGTCAACTGAAGGACTGACTAAATGACTCACTAAATGACCAATCGACTGACCCCACCCTACTCCTTCCCTAAACCCAACCAATAGTGTTTTTTTAAAAGCACTGATTGACCCACCCACCCTCTTCGCAAAACCCAACCAACAATTTTAAAAGCAATCCAGAAAAAGAAAAGCCCTCGCCTGATTTTTTACCACGTTTTCAGATTTTACCACATTCTCACCCTGTTATTTACTTGTCTATTTACATTTTTGGCTTCTGTTTTTGTCTTACCCACGTTCTGGAATCGTTCTTCGCCGGAATCGAACCCCGTCACTGTGGTCATCTCTCTGCGTCTCAAGTTCACAGATGTATATGATGAGCTACTGGACAAACTGCTAACAGCAGGAAAGCCGTCATATGGATGTAAGCAGCCAGCTGGTAAGCGCGAAAAGGAACGGCCACATACCGCACCATACCGTTCATTTTAAAAACGAAATGCAGCCATACGTACTTCTGCCTACATAATTTGCGATCTCCAGAAATGTATATATGGCTACGTTTTCAGAACGTGCCTATGTTGGATTTTGAGGATCTTTTGGCCTATTGCACTTTGTCAGGTAGGTCCTACTTAAGGCTGTGGCTAGAGAAATTGAACTCAGACTCAGGTGTGATAAACCAAAGTTAAGTTATGTTTTAACAGGGGGCAAACACTTGTTCACACAGAACCGCCAATTTATCCAGCTTATGTTTTGAGCAGTGGATGCCCTTTCAGCTGCAACCCAGTACTGGGAAACATCCATATACACTTATTCACACTCATACACTACAGCCAATTTAATTTATTCAATTTACCTAGAGTGCATGTCTTTGAACTGTGCACTGTAAAATATTTGACCTTAAATTTACAGTAAATTACTGGCTAATAATTGCATTACTTTCACAGTAAGGTACTGTATGTAAATTACAAAATTACATAATTACTGTGAGGTACCTCATGATATAATAATTCTGTAAATATTTCTAAATATCAATAAAATCCCAGTACTAAAGTTAATGTGTATTAATTTCTATGTTGAATGAAATATTAATAGTGTTCGAATTCCTATACATGCAAAAGATAAAGCCATTTCTACAGTAATTTGCTGTAATCATGATACCTGCCTTAATTTCACAATAAAGTTCTGAATACATAAAATTTAACAGTTAAATCCTGTCAAGTGACACTAATGTAATTTACTGTGAAAAAATACAGTAACATGTTGTGAAATTCTGGGAATTTATTACAGCCTGGGGGAAACTGGAGCACCAGGAAACCCACACCAACACGGGAAGGACATGCAAACTGCACACAGAAATGTCAACTGACCCATCCGAGACTCAAACCAGCGACCTTCTTGCTGTGAGGCAACAATGCTAACCATTGAGCCACTGTGTTAAAAATGTAATTTAAATAAATAACCCAGTAGTTGGGTTTGTCCGCATTTTACCCAAATTTGGGTTGAAACAACACAGCATTTTTGAGAGATTATTTTCATTATTTTCCTAACCTACTTCAAAACCCCAATGAAAAAGGAAATGAAAAATGACCCTTTCAGCTCCTTCAACAAAAGCAACTATCTTAATGTTAGAGCTGTGAGGAATGAAACTAATGCTGGTTCTTCTCCTCACCATTATTTGTGCCTCAGCAACACCAGCAGGAGAGCTCAATGTTAAGCAGAACACATTTAATGTCATAAATTATTCTCAATATCACACAGCTCTCTCGTCCCTGTTTAACATTTTTGCCATCGAGCTCAGGAGGAATCACAGTGGTTAGAAATCTCGGTGCACCTTAAACCTCCAACCAGCACAAAAGATGCATCGGAGGACAAATCTCTCATGTGGAGAGTCGATGCGAGTTACTCTTATGAAATATGGGATATTCATGCTGTGCTTTATGAGTGGAAAGACCCTCAGCGGGGACACGGAGATGCTCAATGTTCCTGTTTCTGAAACTGGATTGTGGTATGGTGGAGGAGGAATTAATTTCTGTCATGGAACTAGTCTTTGGCTTAAAATCTCGTTTTGATGAGATAGAAAATGCAGATGAATTGGGCTCAAGCTCATCCGTCTGACTGCAGGACTCAATCAAGTCATGCACGCTTCTCGGAAACTCATTCAACTCCTCTTTTTTTTTACTTTTATTTTTTATTTTTTTTTATCTCTGGCTAAATCAATCAAGGTTGTCTTTTTCTTTCCATCATCTGCAGGATTATTGTAAATGACAGTCATTTTGAGTGTTAGTTATCTGCTATACAGTATTTTATTTTATATCTGATAATAATCTATATTGACTAAACATTAATCTATATTGACTATACATTAAAATTAAAATAAAACACTTGCCAAATGAAAGTAAAACTCAGTACTGTTGAGTGTGTGGAAAAAGTGTTACCAGTTGTAAATTTGGTCAGTTTAACTAGTAAATGAATAATAATAATAATAATAATAATAATAATAATAATAATAATAATAATAATAATAATAACAACAATAATAATAATAATAAATATTATTAATATGATAATAATAAATATTAATAATAACATATGTATTACTATTATTATTATCATCGTTACCATTATCAATTTCATTATTATTATTATTATTATTATTGTTGTTATTATTATTATGAGCATTATTATTATTATTGTTGTTATTATTATTATTAGCATTATTATTATTATTATTACTATTGTTATTACCACATTTCCAACATAGGCTCATTCTGAAAACGTAGTCCCATATACATTTCTGGAGATTGCGAATTATGTAGCCAGAAGTACGTATGGCTGCATTTCATCTTTAAAATGAACTCTACGGGGCGGTATAATGACGTTCCTTTCCGTGCTTACCAGCTGATCGCTTACCTCCATATGGACTGCTTTCCCGCTGTTACCAGTTTGTCCAGTGGCTCGTCACGTACGTCGGACGTAGAGCGGAGTTGAACATATCAATGTGGTTCGAGTCCGGCAGAGAACAGTTCCAGAAAGCGGGTGGGGGTAACACAAAAACAAAAGGCAAAAAATAAAACAAACAAGTAAATAAGAGGGCGAGAATGTGGTAAAATCTGAAAACGTGGTAAAAATCTGGCTGCCGTGTCTGTTGGGTTTAGGGAAGTGGGTGGGTGCTGGTCAATCAGTGCTTTTCAAAACACTATTGGTTGGGTTTAGGGAAGGGGGTGGGTGGGAGAATTGGTTGGTCGACAGCGGCCTCTGGTGGATTTATGTGATAAGTGCATGGTCAATCTGTGCTTTTGAAAGTCTGTGCTTTTTTGTCAGTTGGGTTTAGGGAAGGAGGATTAAGTATTGCAATGTAAATTCAAAACCTTGGAGAGATTCTTTGTTTTTACCCAGCTCCTACGATGAAGACTTGTCACACACACAGGTTGCCAGATTAAAAACACTTACAGGAATGAGATTGCTGGATAATCAAGTCATGTAAGCCAAAATATAAATGGATAGCTGGCAGAGGGCAGAGTTACACATTTTGTCACATTTTCAAAGAAAAACACCTGACTTTAGCATTGTTTTTCAGAGAAGTATGTGTACTTATGTTTCTTAAATATCCATAAACATATTGGGCTCTATTTTAACAATCTAGGCGCAAAGTCTAAAGCTCAAGGTGAAAAAACATGAAGGGTGTGTCCGAATCCGCGGAAAAATACAGTTTGCACCGTAGCGCAAGGTCTAACAGGGTTGTGCTTATTCTCTTGATGAGTTATGGGTGTGTTTTGAGCATAATGTGCATTAAACCAATCAGAGTCTCATCTCACATTCCAGTTGTGTTGCGCCATGGCGCATTTGCTATTTACATGGCAGACTTTGTAAGTGGAAAAACTGAATGCTTCACTAGCGAGAAAACAGTTAAACAGATCATCTGCACGTCGATAAAGAATGAGCCTCCTTCAATCGGCCTCTTTACTTTCTCTTAACTTTTACTCTTTACTCCTTTACTTTCGTGGATAAGGAAACGGTGTTGTACGCACTCCACTGAAGACATCAATTAGCAATTTCGTTTGTTAAGCACAAAGATTTGTTTCAAAACTATTTCTAAATTCAGTTCTAATTTCCAGCAAACAAATAGATTAACAATAATAAAGAAGTGTGGACCAAAAAACTGATTTATATCCAAACACGTCTTATTCTTATGCCTCTTATGGTGATGCATACATCTCCAAACCCGACAGGAGGACAACTCTAAACTTGTTTTTATTAAAACAAATATAAATATGCATATAATAAATAATACTGCTAATAATAATAACATTATACAAATGCATATTGTCATAAATGAACTGAAAAAAGGCATGGAGGCATGAAGAAGGCAAGAAGGTACAGTAGTGGTTTTAATAATAATAATTAATAATAATTTTAATCTTTTAATTTTTTCATATGTAAAAATATTTGTGTATTGCTATACATCCTGTGTGTATTAAGCAATGTGTAAGTGTTTAAACCCACATAGTCGCTTAACTAATGTGCTCTGTGCTGCACTTTAGACCTGCTTTGAGATGGTCAATGGCGCGGCCTATTTCAGTTCTTCAAAATAGCAACGCGCCAACAATGTGCCTTAACACACCTCTATTTTAGACCGGAACACCCATGAATTCACAAAGTGGCGCAAATGGATTTGCTATTTAAACAACGTGGTGCAAATCGTAAAAATTAGGGTTGCACTGGTCTGAAAATTGCAACAAATTGTGCCAAACACATCTTGCACCTTATTGTGGTGGATGTATTATAGGGCCCATTATGGTATTGGCGGCACAGTGGCTCAGTGGTTAGCACCGTCACCTGCAAGCAAGAAGGTCACTGGTTCGAGTCCTGACTGGAACAGTTGTGTATGGGTGTTTCCCAGTACTGGGTTGCAGCTGGGAGGGCATCCGCTCTGTAAAACATATGCCAACATAAGAGAGGTTCATTCTGCTTCTGGTATCTTCATGCTTTAGAAAAGTCTACAGCAACTTTAAGCAACTTTGCAATTACATGACTGTTGTACAACTTTAAGAACTGGCAGTCAACATGTATTCGCAAGGTTACTTACACAATCTCTAAAGGTGAACATCAAAATAAAGTGTAACCACAAATCCTTATAGCCCGTTTAAACCTCATACTCCAACAAAGAGGTCTCGCAACAACCAAAACAGCCTACTTTTCTCTCAAAACAAGCCAGTTTCTGCATGTTTGATGACAGTTCAGCAATCTAATCCTCACGTACAAGTGCATCTGAGCCAACATTTGCAGAAAAACAACAAAGTTTGTCCAAAAACAAGATATCTGCAGATTTAGAAGCACTGAAGAAAAAAAAAGGCAAAAACAAAGCAAAAACCAATCAAGCGTCATGCGCTAAGCTCACCACAATGATGCTCACGTCAATCTTGCTATGATTGCTTTTGTAATCTGAAGTTATTTATGATCTAGATCACGATGATTTCTTTTATTCATTTGGATTATATTCTTCTGGCTTGGGCTCAGCCGAAACAATTGCTGATTTAATTCGCGATGTCTAGGTCAGTTTATGAATTATTCTCAAAAGACGCGAGAAACTCGCGAGCTGAAACCTTTGACCTTTCTCAATGTCAGATATTACAGTAGCACTGTTCTCCATTATTTCACCACTGATATTGTGTCAGAAAAGTACCGTCAGCTTCTGTCTGACTTCTGCTCACAATATAAGAGTCAGAACAATCCTAAGCTGCTTTAAATGAGACGCCGATGGCTTCTGCTGTACGGATTGGAGCAATTGAACAATGCGCTGGATTGTGTCTTTGTCTTTTTTTGCTCTTTCCCAATCTTTGACGGCTCTGTCTAAAATCACTGCACTGATTGCTAAGGAATCTGCCGTTTTTTTTATTATTTGGCTGTGAGATTAAGACACTTTATTAATTTGATTTCAAAGGACAATCAACAGGAGACTTTACCACACCGTATTTTGAGCGGTGCGTGTTTTATTTTACAAACAAAAACAATTTTTCCTCCATATAGCATACAGGGGATTGTGGTGATGAAGCAGGTCACTGGAGGTCCTAGCTGTTTGTCATTAGAGAGCACTATAGACTGATTAATGACACTCACAACTGAATGCAGTATTTCATGCTGATGGCTTATTGATGAAACCATCAAATACAAAACATTCTGCTATGCTAATCTGCCATCTAGATGGAAAACAAAAAATTAAATCTCATCTGACTTGAATTTAGAGTAATTCCCTTCATACAGTTGTTCATAGTTTTTTGCATATAATCCACTATGATATACAGTGATCAGCATATATGAGTACATCCTCACAGATCTCTCTTTTTAATGAATATTTGGCATGCTATACAATACATTATATTTGTGCATATACTGTGCATTAGATTAGTCAGTCAGTACAGAAGCCAAATCTGGAACTAATGTAACAAAATAACTTACAATAATGGTCAAAAGATTTGTACACCCAAATTTATATGTTAGAGAAAAAAACATTCATTCATTCATTTTCTTTTTTTTTGGCTTATTCCTTTTATTAGTCTGGAGTCGCCACAGCGGAATGAACCGCCAACTTAGTCAGCATATGTTTTATGCAGCGGATGCCCTTTCAGCTGCAACCCATCACTGGGAAACACCCATACACACTTATTCACACATACACTATGGACAATTTAGCTTACCCAATTCACCTATAGCACATGTCTTTGGACTGTGGGGGAAACCGAAGCACCCGGAGGAAACCCACACTAACATGGGGAGAACATGCAAACTCCACACAGAAATGCCAACTAACCCAGCCGAGGCTCAAACCAGCGACCTTCTTGCTGTGAGGTAACAGCACTACCCACTGTGCCACCGAGTTGCCCGTTAGAGAAAAATATTAAATTAAACATTTTTAAAAAGAGGAAAAATTAAGAGAAACAAAAAAAATATATATAAAATTTAGTTGATATTTTGTAGTTTGTCATTTTATTTGCAATATTTCACTTGAATTTAAATGTTTTATCTTTCTATTTCTAAAGAAGTTTGGTGACTAAAATGCTTTTTAAATAAATTTAGCTGTTTATAATGTATGTATATATATATATTTTTGAATATTTCCCAAATAATGTTTAACAATGAAAGAAAGTTTTCACAGCATCTTTGATAATAAATTTTCTTATTTGTTTTATTTCGACTAGAATAAAATCAGTTTTAAATTTTTTTTAAAAAACATATTAAGGTCAAAATTATTAGCCCCTTTAAGTTTTTTTTTTCGTTCACAAAACAAACCATCGTTTGTCAACTTGCCTAATTACCCTAACCTGCCTAGTTAACCTAATTAACCTAGTTTAGCCTTTAAATGTTACTTTAAGCTGTCTAGACGTGTCTTGAAAAATATCCAGTAAAATATTGTTTACTGTGATCATGGCAAAGATAAAAGAAATCAGTTATTAGAAATGAGTTATTAAGGCCCAATCCCAATTCTACCCCTTAGCCCATCCCCTTCCCCTCACCATCACCCTCACCATCCCCATCCCCTTCCCCTTGGTGTCCCAATTCTCTTTAGCTTGAAGGTGTAGGGCTAAGGGCAAGGGGTATATACCCCTTTGAACGAAGATTTTTCAGGACCACACTCAAAACCAAGGGGTAAGAAAATTTCCCAGAATACACCAGCCACAGCGCCAGGATAGCTGCACCCGGAAGTAAGGAGATCCACAAATTAGTATTTTTTGTCATTATTACAAATTTTTACAACAAACAAGTACATGTTTTAATATATTCATAACCGCGTTCGTGTTTGACCGTCATGCTTTAAAAACAAAAAAAAATGCTAAATTTCCTGATCTATAATCCATAATAATAACTCCTGTATAGCAGTCCCACAACATTCTGTCATTGATGACACTCAAATACCCTGTCAGAAAAGTCTAGTGGCTGAGAATGAGCTTTTTACAGTGTCTGCTATAATGTTTAAGTTGTTTTTGGTGTGTTTACATCGATGAATATGGGCACTGTGTAAATGCACAGTATAGTTACGATCTTATTGCCACATTATAATGTTATGATGACATAATATATGCCTTCAGTGATTTCCTGAAGATAAATACCAACAAATAACACAACTGGAATAACTACAGCAGTCACGATTGTCTGATCTTATATGAAGCAAGAGATCGCGATGGCATCTGATGACGTGTGCAGGTGTTGTAGTGCTGTCCCAATTCTTAGGGGTAAATTTTGAAGCCTCTACCTTTCACACTCGGTTTTAAGGGCCAAGGGGAAGGGGTACAAAAATAGAATTGGGATTGGCCCTAAAACTATTATGTGTAGAAATGTGTTGAAAAAAATTCTCTTCATTAAACGGGGGCTAATAATTCTGACTTCAACTGTATGTGTGTGTATATATATATATATATATTTGAATATAAATTTATTCAAAGCATTTCTTATTCTGGATCTGATTCTTTGCAAAAAGGCAAATTTGACAGCCCAAATAGAAAGACACCAAACGGCACTGGCAATAGGCTACAATGGCAAGCAATGGTGCACTGATTCACACTAAGTTCTGTATTTTGTTGTCCATTGTGTAATGATTGATTAAAGAGCTCATATACTTGTTTGCAAGTTGTATTGTCTTAAGGTAAAATGAGCTTTTGTTGCATATTTTAAATGTTTTGGCATGGTTAGAGCCTTTTGCAAGCCAAATGTGTCACTTTGACCATGAGTGCTGCTGTTTAGGCCTGTGTGTTAGCTGTTCTGAAAATGTGGAGTTTCGGTTGAGGGCTGCATCAAAGCAATCAGGACAAACTGTAAGAAGAGGGCTATATGGAGACTAGTGTCATGCCTCTTAGGCCCCGCTTACACTGCCAGTAAATATGACCCAATTCCAATTTTTTGCTCATATGTGACACAAATCGGATCTGTTTAATGACAGTGTAAACATTTTAAAAAATGCATGCATTCAGATATTCAGAGATCAGTTTCAGGTCTTCTTCATGTGGAAATAAATCAGATCGGATATGTGACAATGCGACTATCATGTAAACAGGCAGATCAGATTTATTGAGGCATTCTGTTTTATACGTCATTAAACTTGCGACAATGTGGTGCTTCTCCGTGGTTTAATGACATGGAAGAGCGTGTGTGAAGACGCCGACGCGGTAAACATCAACAACAACAGAGGAAACATGGAGGAGGAAAGTGGTCAGTCACCAAGTTTGCTCCCACCAGACCTGAGATCTCTCTCATACCCACAAATTCCACTGAATGGTGGAGGACACCATATATAAACCATAGGTGCAAGCTGCGATGACGGCCCTTTCCCTCCTCTCCGCTTCTGCCTCAAAATCATTTTAAAGTTGGGCGATCTTCACATATTTGCAAGCAAAATGTGTCATTTTGACCATGACTGTCACTGTTTAGGCCTGTGTGTTAACTGTTTTGAAAATGTGGAGTTTCAGTTGACGGCTGCATCAAAGCAATCAAGAAAAACTGTAAAAAACTAAACAGATAAAAGTAATAAAATACTGTAAAAATCAGATAAAACACATGTAAACAATATACAGTCAAATCTATTGGGAGTATAAGACATAGCCACTAATGACCTCCTCCATCCATGCTGGCACAGAACAACACAGACCTTCCACCATTTTTATAAGGTTTGCAGACTGATTGCTAATTGAAGATTTGTGTGAAGGAGTGTCAAACCAGTGCTTCAGTGATTTCATACTGATCTTGGTAGTTTCTAATGGTTAGGAATAGATGGTTTCTGTTTGGGTACCATAGCTAAAACAATGGAGTTTGGACTGCTTGAATGACATCTGTGTTAACTGTTTTGAAAAATGGTGGGGGAAATGTGTCAATCCAATGAGAAAGAGTTTACACATTTGCAAGACATGTCTTCTGCTCTGCTGGGATGGTGATGAGGAAAATGGAGTGGATCCTAGTTTCTTTAACCAGGTCAAAGCAAACAAGAAAAACTGTAACTATTTATTTTGTCATTTTTAGTTTTTCACATAGATTTTTAAACCTGCCACTATGCTGAACTAATTTCTAGTTCCACCCTAATTAGAAAAGAGCAATATCTCATTTGAATTTAAAGTGACAGTGACCAAAACGGCACAATTTTGGTCAAAGCCTAAAAGAGGGAGTTTCAAAGAGATATAAAAGCTTATTTGTGGGGGGAGACTTAGGCCATATTTACACTAGTACGTTTTAGTTTTAAAACGGCGTTTTAGAATGAAAACAATCCACGTCCACACTAGCGTTTCACCCAGCATTTCTGAACAGGTCTCCGTCTACACCACACCACTGAAAACGCACATCACATGACCACACACACACACACACACACACACACACACACACACACACACACACACACACACACACACACACACACACACACACACACACACACACACACACACACACACACACACACACACACACACACACACACACACACACACACACACACACACACACACACACACACACACACACACATTCTCGCATGCGCGTCAGTCATCTGCCCAGATGAGAGCTGTGCTCGTCGGACTGTTCTACCGATGGATCCAATCTAATTATATTTGTTAAACGTGATATTTAGTTCATCTTGTTGTCTATATCTAAATACATATTCCCCGACTTTGGTCTTCTGAATCTATTACTTGTTCTCAGGTAACGTATTTTGGCTGAGCGCAAAGATAAGTTAAAAATTATTGTAACCACGTACATTCTGTATATTGACTCACTGCTTGCCTTTATTTCCTGTATTGTATAAACATATTGTAGGTTATACTTTTATAATGGCCATTGTTGATTATTAAAACTGATATTCAGCAAAAGAGAGGGTATGTTTCATATTTTCAATGAAAATGAAAGGAGGCAGTTATGTTTTAGGGTTATATGTTATAAATATGCATACAGTGAAGATGACGGTCATACAAATATGCAGCTACATGACGCCTCAACAATTTTGGTGTCTGTTAAGGTAATATCAAAATGAAAATAGCAGTTCCTTAAATCATGTTTTCATTTTATTGTTAAGAAAGTGAAACAACATGGCCTGGTTGATGCGAATGAGGTTATAAAGTAGCCTACACTGTTCCCTTTGAAGATTTACCCGACGTGTCCCTGGAGTTTGTTTTCCATATCAAACTTGCAATAGTCCGAACTTACAAGGAGAGGCTGCAGGACTGAACTGTGTGTAGGCTACATTATATTGAGGAAAAAGCCCCAATCAGAGAGGCGAATGTCTGTAGCCCCGCCTCTGTTTTCCCCCATTCACACTGAGACGGAGCAGCAGCGTTTTTAAATGAAAACGGCCTCTTCAGCGTTTTCAAAACGCTCTGTTTTCAGTGCTCGAAAACTTCGGTGTAGTGTGGCGGATTTAAAACTAAAACGTTTTAGTGTAAACGAGGCCTTAATTTACATCTTAAAAAGGTATAATAGGTCACCTTTAAATTATTTTGAACTGACCAGAGATGTCCCACCTTCCACATGTAAGTATCAAAGCTCAATATTGTACACAATCTATGTGACATGCTTTTTTTTTGCAGCAAAATTTCAAAGTGCAAACAAAACCCTGCTAATTACTAAGCCTGCTTGTATCAGCACTTAAAAGTGTTTGCTAACAGCTTCCCCAAGATTACTGTCACAATGTAATCGCATGTCAAATATTATTTCCCCCGCTTCTAGGGCATGTAAAACTCACACCACAGGGAAACAGGACCTTGTTTTTGCAACATTCAAATTGGCCTGGAATCAAGGAGCACTTAGCAAGTCCTAATCAGCCCAGTGTGTCTGCAACCTCAAGAAATTAACCAGGGCTAATTAGCATCTGAAAGCGTTAATTTGTTTTGCAACAATTCCGGTGCTCTTTAAATACCAAATGCACAAAGAGAGAGAGAAAAAAAAACAGAGAACGCTTGATTTTAGATTATCTCATCGACGGCTGGCCTTTTTGTCGTCTTCATTCAGATTCCCTTTGGTTTTTATCCATCGCCTCCCCCAACAGCACTTCTCTCCCATGCGTCACAAAATACAGCAACAGCTTGTAGGTAATTGATCAGACAAGCCAACTGTAAAATATTCATTTTCTACTTCAACAGCCAAATAAATCTCCGGGGAGGGTTTTTTTTTTTTTTTCAGAGGACTGTGCTCAGATATTGCTTATGCGTAGCCATGTTAGCGCTCATTGTGCAGAGTCGCTTTGGAAGGAGTCAAGCTTTAGGATGGATGCTGGTCGATGGTCGGTCAAGCAGCTCATAGTGGAGACTAAAGTCTGGATACAGCATGCTTTAGTTGCGCTACCATGTCCACAAAACATCAGGGCAAAAGCAATGAAACGGTCAGTTGTATAGATACAAAACTGCAGAGACTGAGATCATCCATACAAACACTCAAACTAATTCTGTGGACAGATATAAGAGAACTGTCAGAACTGGATCATAGTATATTGTGTGACAGTAGAAATGTATTCTCTAAGCACACACTTTTGTCCACTAATTTATGTATTTGAGTATAGCTTATATATGTTTTCTTAGTATAATGTATTTTTTTTGTACTTAAAGTCACTTGTACAGCACTTTGGTTAACCCTGGTTGTTTTTAAATAGGATGGATGGATAGTCAGAGAAAATAAATTGATAGATGGATGGATGGATGGATGAACAGAAAAAATAGATTGATGGATGGATGGATGGATGGATGTGCAGAGAAAATAGATTGATGGATGGATGGATGGATGGATGGATGGATGGATGGATGGATGGATGGGAAGAGAAAAAAATGATTGGATGGATGGATGGATGCATGGACAGGTGGATGAACAGAAAATAAATTGATGGATGGATGGATGGATGGATGGAGGGACAGAGAAAATAAATTGATGGATGGATGGATGGAAGGATAGATGGACAAATGGATGGATGGATAGACAGAGAAAATAAATTGATGGATGGATGGATGGATGAATGGATGGATAGAGAAAATAGATTGATGGATGGATAGATGGATGGATGATGGATGGATGGATGAACAGAGAAAATACAATATTGGATGAATGGATGGATAGACAAAAATGGATGGATGGACAAAGAAAATAAATAGACGGATGGGTGGATAGATGGACGGATGGACAAACATGGATGGATGGACAGAGAAAATAAATTGATGGATGGATGGATGGATGGATGGACAAAAATGGATGGATGGATGGATGGAGGGACAGAGAAAATAAATTGATGGATGGATGGATGGACAGAAAAATGGATATAGAAAACAGATTGATGGATGGATAGATGGATGATGGATGGATAGACAGAAAAAATAATTATTGGATGGATGGACAAAAATGGATGAACATAAAATAAATTGATGGATGGATGGATGGATGGAGGGATGAATGGATAGAAAAAAATGGATGGATGGACAAAATGGACGGACGGACGGAGGGACAGAGAAAATAAATTGACAGATGGATGGATGGACAAAAATTGTTGGATGGATGGATGGATGGATGGATGGATGGATGGATGGATGGATGGAAAAACATGGATGGATGGATGGATGGATGGACGGATGGATGGACAGAGAAAATAAATTGATGGATGGATGGATGGATGGATGGATGGATGGATGGATGGATGGATGGATGGATGGATGGATGGATGGATGGACAGAGAAAATAGATTGATGGATGGATGGATGGATGGATGGATGGATGGATGGACAGAGAAAATAGATTGATGGATGGATGGATGGATGAATGGATGGACAGATGGACAGAGAAAATAAATTGACGGATGGATGGATGATGGATGGATGGATGGATGGATGGATGGATGGATGGATGCATGGAAGGATGGATGGACAAAAATGGATAGATGGATATACAGAGAAAATAAATTGACAGATGGATGGATGGATGGATGATGGTTGGATGGATGGATAGACAGAGTAAATAAATTATTGGATAAATAACTGTTATTGGATTAATTCATTAATTCATTTATTAATTGCATTTCTCTCTCTCTCTGTGTCTAAGTAAATGATGCAGTATTGAATTGAAAAAGTACAAGTTAAAAGTGTGAAAGAAAAAGTGTGGGTTTGGTAAGATTTCATTATTATTTTTTTATACTTGTTCTCTGTAACAAAATGATTAACAACCACGGATGATTTGAAGTCTAAAGTCGCTAGTTGTAATATTTTATTGGTTCGGTTCATCAATTAATGCCATCATTTGTCTGTTATTAGACTAATATTAATGCTGCTGACACATTTTAAAACAATAATGTAAATGATATCCACTTTTCTGCTGCTATTAAAGAATGATTACCATTCATCTGAGATTTTTTCCAAAGTCAAGAGAATTTTTTGAAGGGAGATTAGTCCAGAGTCATTATTTCTACTATTACATTTCTATTCAAAATGAATTACTTTGGTTTATTTAATCATCGTCCCATCTATTATTTGTGAAATATTAATGTCGGGGACACATTCGGAAAAATAAATATATAAATGAACAAAGTGGAGGATCTAATCCAGTAGTCTATAAAGAGCAGACCAGTGCACAAGGGGATTACATCCAAAGTATTATGATATTGAACGGATGAGCCTAGAGATTATCCCAAGTTTAATCAACCCGTTCCATGAGCTTACATAGATATTTATAAAGCACAACTGATCAAGTCATTGAGAGAAAGAAAAGAGATTTGCCATGAACACCAGTAGTTTAAAATGAGTTTTAGCATTTATGATTATTGATAAAATAAATAAAACGTTGATTTATTTTTTTTTTTCAAATTATTAATTATACTTCTGAACGCTTCAGTGAGGTTTTTCCTGAGCAGGTAGCGGTGATATGCAATACATATTAAAAAATAAATAAATTATAAAGCATCTGCATAATACTGATAAGACATTTAATTAACTGGGCTGTAAAAGCATTCTCCTATTAAATATGAATCATTTCACATTTTGCTTTGATTTTTTTGGAAACACGTCTTCAGAGAGCTTCCTTCTCATTTTCAAGAGTATACAAACACTTTATAAAAGACAGTGGGAGAGCAAACATGTCTCGTAAATACACACACACACACACACACACACACACACACACACACACACACACACACACACACACACATTGTGACAGCGCTACTTGTCTGATTTATGTCTATGGCGTATTGAAATGCTTGTGGGAAACGCTGTGTAATTGATAGACAAGAGCAGTGTCCTAATTCCTCTCGGGTTTCTGTCATGCATGATGTGAAAAATATCCTTCATTGCTGCTGTAAGTGTGTGACGAGGAATGAGTTTGACACTTTTAGCAGCAAGGTCATCCATAAAGCATTTTCACGAGGAGGTGAAGGAGACTCCAAGAGAGTCCAAACGCGTTATACTGTATACTCTAGTGAAAACACTTTAATAGTTTAAAGAGAAGTCCTTATGGCTTGTTCACTTTGAGCAGGAAAGGCTACATTTACACTATAATCAGAATATAAAAGGATAGTTCACACAAAAATGAAAATGTACTCACAGTTTTATTCAGCTTTTCATGGTTCCCCATTTTTCCTCTGTTAATAAATCTGAAAAACTGTAACCAGAGTAGGAAAACACCAATGGAAGTCAATGGTTTCCAGCTTTGTGTTAAACAGAAGAAAGTCAAACTGCTTTACAATCACCAGTAGGACCAGTGGGTTATACTTGGGGGCTCGTCCGGGATGGGAGTGAGGTTTAGGGGGTGAGTGTAACGGAGGCCATGCTAGTGGAGGGCTGTGCAGGTAAATCTCACTGCTCTGGCCTTTAAACTTGCTCTAGTGACAGACGCTAGATGCCATGGTCTTTAACCTCCTTGTTAGATCAACCAACTCCCATGAAAGAATCGTCGGTTTGATTCCAGGTCAGAGTGAGTTGGGTGCAGTAGAACCGGTGGGTTATACTTGGGGGCTCGTCCGAGATGGGAGTGAGGTTTAGGGGGGTGAGTGTAACGGAGGCCAGCTAGTAAAGTGCTGTGCAGGTAAACCTCACTCCTCTGACCTCAAAAGGTTAGAGGTGTGAACCTACACTGGTCTCACCGTTCGGTTCGGTTACGATTATCATGCCATCGATTCGGTTCAATTCGATATCTCGGTGCATCACGGTGCATTGTCGATGCTTTCCCCAAACACAGTTTTATATTTGGGGGTGTCTGTATAAACACACACACACACACACATAGACACACAGCACCAAGCAAGCGACACAGAGCATCACGCCCTCTCATTCACACACATACACGCACACACAAACATAGACAGCAACACACAGCATCGCTCTCTCTCATTCACACACATAAACACGTGCTTGCTCGGGGTCAATATTGTTAGACCGCCCGCTCCCGTTCAACTTACACCAGAGTTACCGACCGCTCCCGCGCTTTATTCGGAAATTTATTTCCGCGCCGCAAAAAAATCTGGTCTGGTCCAGCGGCTCCCGCCTAACACCCGCAGGAATGCAGACCTCTATCCAGAAGTATCGCCGCATCAGCTGAGAGGAGAGAAAAAGTCACGCCAGCAGGTCAAATGGGCCACAGCGAGAGAGAGAGAGAGAGAGAGAGAGAGAGAGAGTAATGGAGTTTACTTTCATTCTCTCAATCACAGTGAAATAGGGGCTTCTGCTGTAAGTGTTAGTGAAAGATTGTCCAGAAAACACACACGCAGTGAAATTGTGCACAGTTTGTGCGTCAAGTAGGCGAAGCATTGTAAACACTCGCGCTCGCCTCCCTCGCCATAGTAAGCTACCGCGACATAGCGCATAGGAGATAAATGACGTCAGTATGTAATAACCGGTTATGATTATTACTGAACCGATACCGAATTGTCCGCGTCTGCATCGCGGTGCACCGAAGAAACAATTAATTTTGACACCCCTACAAAAGGTGCTCTAGTGATAGACGCAAGAGGCCATGGTCTTTAGCCTCCTTGTTAGAGTAACCGACTCCCATCGTCGGTTTGATCCCAGTTTAGGGGTGCGTTTCCCAAAACCATCTTTAGCCAAGGTCGCAAGTTCCGTCGTTACAAACATAGTTCTTTGATTTGCTGTTTCCTGAATCCATGGTTCCAATGAACATTCGCAAACTGCGTCGCAAACTTGAGCACTTAAAACTACACCTTTGGAGCTGTAGTTAGAAGCATAGTTCCTGCTGTGTTCTATTCCCACTTATCCCCCCTATGCCCTATTCATTTAGAACATTCTAACAATCAAAGTTGGAATTATTAAAAATAAAAAAGCATTAAGGTAATCTCTCTTAATTGTAATTTGCTTTCAAAGTATTTTTACAGTTCAGTTTTAGCGATATTCATGTTTACAATTGTGCTCCCTTCGCAGTGCACTTTGAAAACATTGATATCATTTTGAACACAGCCTCATGGCGAAAGCTTTAGGTATGTTTAAAAGCGGAAATTATGTTGCGTCTCCAAAGCTTGTGAAAATAAAAAAAACATAGCATACGTTAATTCTTTTATTTTACAGTGTGTTTTTTTTTATTAAGTATTTCTACAGTATATAACATGGGTCTGTTGGTTAGAACTTTCTGCTGTGGTTTGCATGTGTCAAATTGTAATTTTTTTTAAATTAATAAACAATTTCCTAAATAATAATAATAATAATCATCATCATCATTAATATTATTATTAAAGTAAATATATTTATAATAAATCGCCTCATTATTTATTTATTTATTTATATGATTTATATATGATGTTAGAATAGTGTTCGCTTTTGTAAGTGATTTTATGTTTTAGAATAGAATATGTAATGTTCAACTTCTCAATAATATTAGTAAAGCAGACATTGGCTCTATATGTGCCATTTACATACATTTCAATTAATATGGAAAACAAGTGCATGTTTTTACCAAAACTAATATTGGATTTTATTTTAAATGCGTTGTTTTGTAAAACAATATAATTTGCACAGAGAAATGATGGGGTTGTTATCTAAAGAAGTTACTCCACCCCGTTTAGAACATCATTATGGGCGTTTTACATTATAACTAACGTGGTTCAAGCGATGGATCTGCGACAGAGAAACTACGGGTTTTGGGAAACACTCGTTGCTACATCGTTCTTTTTCCAAACGATGCATCGCACTATGATAGTTCAGCCGCGAGTTACGTCGTTGTTTGGGAAATGCACCCCTGAGCGGTTTGGGTGCAGTATGACTGGTACTACTGGATTGTTATGATTATGATTAGTATGCTTTTGTAATACGTCCCTTGAGTATGACTTGTAAGTAAGTTTTTGTTCATGTTTTATTTTTGGTCACAGTATATAACGTGATATATTGTAGTGTTGTAAACAAATAAATGAATAGAAGAGAACCCAGTCCAGGAGACTCGAAACAAGCAGAATTCTTTTATTGAGACGTGTTGGTTAATCTGCAGTCACACAACGTCTTCAAGAAGTCCATGTGTCTGCAGGAGCCTATTGGAGGTCTGCAGTCTGCTAGTTTTATCACAAGTCTGCATTGAAACAAAGATGTCCTGTCTATTTTGTATTCTTAGGAGGAGGGGAGATGGCTAAACAAAGCATGCAAATTAGGTATTGGGTTAACCAGCATATAGGTGTTAGAAAACCTGCCACACAAGTTAATCAACAAAGGGGTTTCTTTGGCCTGAAAGTATCACCCTAAGACAAAGGCAGAGTCATTGAAAGCCTGCCCGTTGCATTTGCATCACTGGCTCAGCCAGTAGTCAGAAAGACAAAGGTTTAATGTCTCTCATAGCTGGGCTGTTAATGAAATTATATAATTAAAAACCAAAGAATATAACTTTTCAGTTATATGTAGATTATTGTTCATTTGAAACCAGATTATATAAATTTATAATCCCACAGTAGTAAAAGACTTTCATAGTTTAAAGAGAAGTCCTTATGGCCACATTTAGATTATAATCTATTTAATGAGACACAAAAAAATAAAATTGACTCACAGTTTTACTCAGCTTCAAATAGTCCACAACATTTTTTCTGTTAATAAATCTGAACACTGTAACCAGAGTAGGAAAGAAATTAATGAAAGTCAATGGTTACAGGTTTTTTCAAAATATCTTCTTTTGTGTTAAACAGAAGAAAGAAAGTCAAACTGCTTCAAATCGAGTGAAGGGTGAGTAAATGATGCCATTGTTTCTAGTTTTGTATGCATTTACATTAGAGGTGTGAACCTACACTGGTCTCACGGTTCGGTTCGGTTACGATTATCATGCCATCGATTCGGTTCAATTCAATATCTCGGTGCATTGACGATGCTTTCCATACACAGTTTTATATTTTCTTCACAGCACAGCAATTCTTTTATTAAAATTTATAAATATATTTATATACTATTTGTAATAGGGGAGAATGGGGTAATGTGAGACATCGGGTAATGTGAGATACCCCCTGTATCTAGGCAACGGATTTTACATATCACTCTATAACAATTTTGTTTTAAAACCCCTTCCATTTCCCCTCTACCATGAAGGACAGATATTCCTAGTGCTGTGGAAAGCATGTTTTTTTCACAAAAATATGTTTTTTGCATGTAAAAGTTATTTTATTTGCCGTCAACTTAATCAACTGTTGTGCCAAAGCAAATTGATCCAAGGAGAACAACTTATGTCATACATGTTGATGAACTATCAACATATAAAACCATGTGATGATGCTAGCTGAAGATTAGCCTGAATTGCTAAAAAGGATATTTTTTCTAAAATGTGGCAGTGGGGTAAAGTGAGACATAAGGCAAAAGGTAAATTTAGTCTACCAGACTGCAGGACTTGTGAATGAGGCCTTCATATCAACAGTGACACCATGCAACATCACTTCTGGATTTAGGTGCACTGGAATTTCTCCCTATAACCTGGATATGTGTCTCCTCATGAACTGCTACCATTCTCAAATGTCGTCCCAGAACACAATCCAAATGAAACCGTGTGACAACAGCCATCCTGATACAGCTGAGAAACAGACAACTGAAAAGACTTATAAAGACAAAAAAACTAGCAGGGAAAAGGCAAAAAAAATAGCAAATAAAGAAAAAAATTGAAAAAAGAAAGCAACCCAAAAGGAAATCATAGTTAGCAGCTCTGAGAAAAGTGATGTCCCTGTCTCAGTTGATAATGTGTCTGACAAAGAGAGCTCTGAGGATGAGAGTAGTGGTCCAAGAAACACAGATCTGTCTGTGGGAGACTTTGCCATAGTTAACTTTGCAACCAAAAACACAAGCATTGATTACATTGGCATGGTTAAGAAAGTTGAGGATGATGAGATACGCATGTCATGATTTTACCAAGTATGCTGTGATCCTGGATTAACATCCCTGTTTATCCTGGAACATCATTTTTGTTGTAAAATGTAATCCATACCTATTCCCTACCCCTAAACACGACCATAACTATAAATTACTCCCAAAATCAGAGGTGAATAATAGTTGAATAACAATCATGTGGAAGTGTGTAAACCTAACCATAAGCCTAAACTGAACATAAACGGTAAACGTATCCCTTAATTTTGATTGGCTGATTGGAATGTTGTTCAAGGATCAACATAGATGTTAATCCAGGAACATGTGGGTGAAATTAGGTTGGCGACGAGGTTCGTACACAATTTCTAAAAAGAATCCAGGGAAACACAAAAGAGTGGGAGTTGTAGAGTATGACAGTAGGCTGATGTTCTAATCCAGGTGGGTCTAGTCCTGTGTTCTGAGTCCCACTACACTATAGCTGGCTCTAAGGGTCCCGTGTTTTGACCCCCGGATTGTGTTCTAATCTAACTGGTTCTATCTGTCATTAGAATGTAAATTCAAATAGTTTGGATTAGATTGTTGTATTTGATTTTGTTCAGAGTTACTTGCAAGTGTTTAGAAAAACAAATGTGCTTAATTGACCAATCCCTAATCCATAATTGACTAGTCCGACATTAGTTCTGAAATGTGTAGTTGTCAAGCTAGCGGTCAGGATTCAGACTCTTACAACATGCGTTGTTATAGTAGTTTTAAAGTGGAAAAAAGTAAGTGGATCAGTTTACCCCCGGCTGGTTCACTTTACCCCTTTGATTTCTCTGGTCTGTCTCAGTTTACCCCGACGCTGGGGTAAAGTGAGACACAAGACAACTTTTTTTAAAACAATCATATTTTCACTTTCCTTTATCCTAAATGCAGTCTGATAAATTTCATTGCTAGGAAACATTCTGAATTAATGAGAAATGTGTCAATTTTACTGATATATTATTCTAGCTTGCTTAGAGGGGAGCGAATGTAAAAAGTGTCTCACTTTACCCCACTCTCCCCTACAATTTTGTCCTTTAATACAAACAGTCAGATATATAAACTGTACCTTTAAACAACACAAGCATTTATAGCAAATAAACAAATATAGACCATTTCAATATGGCAATGTCATTGGCCCTTGAACATTTGCTGCTTGTTATCATACTATATCATAACTTTAACAAGAGGTAATTCAATCATATTTTCACGTTAAAACAGCTATCATAACAGTATTTATCAATATGTGGACCTTTTTGGATTTTTGGAAGCTATGGAAATTAAAAATGTAAAACAGGTATGACGTTAGGACCATTGTTATTGTTTACATTCCTCAATGGTCTATAAATATACTGCTCGCTTTCTGAGCCTTGTCTACCAAGTTCTTTCTTACACCCCTTTGATTGGTCACGCGCTTAACAGAAAGGGCTGCGATTGGCTCTTACACGCTGGCGCTCTTCACAGATGCACTCATGGGCCTCAGTGAGAGAGAGAGAGAGAAATGGAGTTTACTTTCATTCTCTTAGTCGCCGTGAAATAGGGGCTTCTGCTGTAAGTGTCAGTGAAACACTGTCTTGCAAACACACACATTTTTAAATAGTTGCAGTGTTGTAAATACTCGCGCTCGCCTCCCTCGCTATAGTAAGCTACGGCGGCATAGTGCATATGAGATAAATGACGTCAGTACATAATAACCGGTTATGATTATTACTGAACCGATACCGAATTGTCCGGGTCTGCATCGCGGTGCACCGAAGAAACAATGAATTTTGACACCCCTAATTTACATAATGTATTTTAATGCATCATCCATCTTTTTGTATATATTAAAAATAGGCAGTAGACTGTGGGTTATATTTGAATGCATTATCCTTGAGTATGAATTGTAATAAAGTTTTTGGTCATGTTTAACGCATTATATAGTGAAAACTCTTTAATAGTTAAAGAGAAGTCCTTATGGCTAGTTAATTTTGAGCAGTAATTTGTAACAGGAAAGACTTTGGACACATTTACACTATAATCAGAATATAAATGGATAGTTCACACACACACACACAAAATGAAAATTTACTCACCGTTTTACTCTGCTTCAAATGGTCCATTTCTCTTCTAATAAATCTGAATAGGAAAAAACAAACAAACAATGGAAGTCAATGGTTACAGGTTTCCAGCTTTTTTCAAAATATCTTCTTTTGTGTTAAACAGAAGAAAGAAAGTGAAACTGCTTTAGATTGAGGAAAGGGTGAGTAAATGATGCCATCGTTTCTAGTTATGTATGCATTTACATAATGTATTTTAATGCATCATCCATCGTTTTGTATGTTTTAAAAATAGGCAGTAGACTGTGGGTTATATACTAAAAAAAGACATAGCATGGATTGTTATGATTATGATTAGTATGATTTTTAATTATAGGTGGGCATAGATAAATTTTTTTAATCTAGATGAATCTAGATTAAAATGGCTCATTTGAATTCTGCCGAAGGCATTCAGAATATGTGTGCTACCCAAATAATAAATCTTTGAGAACGGGTTTCTCAAGCCAGGTGACGCATTAGACCAGGGGCTCATCTCCTGTTTCCAAAATGCATCACAAACTGCTTGAGAAACTGTTCTACTATGATAATTGGTGATGAAAATAAATGATGTTCAATAAGATGTACTTGTGTTTACTAACTGTTTATTCAGTTAAACATGAATGTTGAACTGTAGGCCTACATAAGCTCCAAACAGTGATTTCATACTTGCTTTTGATGTACATACATACAGAAAATGCTGCTTCGCAAAGGCAAGTTCACTGAGCCCTGACGGTGTCAAACATTGAGTATGTTTACATGGGCAACAATTCTTTAATACGATTTTAATATGATTAAAACAATACTCTGATTAAGAGTCTACCATGTAAACAATTTTTGATTACTTAATGTGACTAAAGTCATAACTGAACTAAACAGAAATGGAATTGAGATGTGGAGTATCAGATATTAGTGGCAATACTGACAAACTATTCCCGTCATGTAGGACTTTTCGCCATATTTTCCGACAAGATCCACACAGGCGGCTGTCAGTAAAGGACCGCACAGACACACAGACGCACACACACACACAAACACACACACACACACACACACACACACACACACACACACACACACACACACACACACACACACACACACACACACACACATCGCGAAATGCGGAAGTTTTTTTTCTTCTCATTTTGCGTGCGTTATTAAATTCCATAACACTCTCACCTGTCCTTATTTATTTGCGTCTAATACCCCAGTTTGTCACGAAGGCATGAATTAAATGTTCGTGAGTTAAAGTGAAACTGCTCAACTGCAGTTAGAGTCAGGCATCCTGCTGATTTGATTTAGAAGGGCACTTCTTTCCCAGACGGCTCACCGGTCAGGTATACATCCGCGCTAAACTATGGTGAACCAAGGTGAAAGTCATCATAGCTTGCGTAGAAAAGACCCAGCTCTCACCCAACTTTGAGAATAGATTAACGGCGATATTTTTTTTTTCGCGCGATAAGGGCCCACCACTATTTTAATACATTCCTTGAGTATGAGTATAACAAAAGTTTTTGGTCATGTTTTGTTTTTGGTCACAGTATAGTATAATGCGTTATATACTGTAGTGAAAACACTTTAGATTAAAGAGAAGTCCTTATGGCTTGTTCACTTTAAGCAGGAATTTGTACAGCAGAAAATACTTTGGCCACATTTAGACTATAATCTATTTAAAGCAGGGCTCCCCCAAACTCGGTCCTGGAGGGCCGGTGTCCTGACTATTTTAGTTCCAACTGTGGGATTATAAATTTATATAATCTAGTTTCAAATGAACAATAATCTACATATAACTGAAAAGTTATATTCTTTGGTTTTTAATTATATCATTTCATTAACAGCCCAGCTATCTTTCTGACTACTGGCTGAGCCAGTGATGCAAATGCAACAAGCAGGCATTCAATGACTCTGCCTTTGTCTTAGGGTGATACTTTCAGGCCAAAGAAACCCCTTTGTTGATTAACTTGTGTGGCAGGTTTTCTAACACCTATATGCTGGTTAACCCAATACCTAATTTGCATGCTTTGTTTAGCCATCTTCCCTCCTCCTAAGAATACAATATAGACAGGACATCTTTGTTTCAATGCAGACTTGTGATAAAACTAGCAGGCTGCAGACCTCCAGTAGGCTCCTGCAGACACATGGACATCTTGAAGACGCTATTTGACTGCAGATTAACCAACACGTCTCAATAAAGGAATTCTGCTTGTTTCGAGTCTCCTGGACTGGGTTCTCTTTTATCCAACATTTATTTGTTTACAACACAACCCCAATTAAAGACACCTGAACCAGCCAATCAAGCTCTTTCTAGATATTCTAGAAAGCTCCATGCAGGTGTGTTGAAGGAAGTTGGAGCTAAACTATGCAGGACACCAGCCCTCCAGGACCAAGTTTGAACAACCCTGAGTTAAAGGGATAGTTCAGGCAAAATGAAAATTTACTCAGTTTTACTCAGCCTCAAATTCATTCAATTTCTTTTGGCTTAATCCCTTTACTCATCAGGGGTCGCCACAGTGGAATGAACTGCCAACTTATCCAGCATATGTTTTACACAGCGGATACCCTTTCAGCTGCAACCCAGTACTGGGAAACACCCATGAAAACTATGGAAGTCAATAGTTACAGGTTTCCAGCTTTTTTCTAAATAGATTCTTTTGTGTTAAACAGAAGAAAGAAAGTCAAACTGCTTTAGAATTGAAGAGTGACTAAATGATGCCATCAATTCTAGTTTTGGTTGAACTATCCCTTTAAATTGTTTATTTTCCCCCTTCTAAATTTTAATATAGTTTGTTTTTCCATTTACAACCTGTTTTAAACAAAAAATCATAATAAATTGAAAAGATAGTTTGTGTATTTTGGCCATTCATTAAAGGGAAAGTCTTAATAGAATAAATTGATTACCATATTTTAAAGTAAAAACACTGCAAATGGTCATTTTCTCATCACTGTTTTTCAATTAAACTGAAAAATTTTATCACAATCTTTTTTTTTTATGCTGCTGTCCAAACCATGAAACATTGCAAGTACTAAAGCACTTTTTTTTGTTCTACCCAGGCCCTCAATAAACATTAAACCCACCGCAGTGGAACAATTATATGGTAATATGTGGATTTAGTATCACTGACAGTCAGTGTGGTTTAATGTCACAAAGATTTGTAACTTAGGACTGGGACCCTGATAAAATCGGCCATCTCTGGTGGCTGCTCCAAAAAGCCTTAGGGAAATACGTCTTTGAGGAAGACATTTTCTCCTGCTGATAATGCCGCAATATATACAGCTTTGAGAATGAGTGTGTTTTGTTTGTTCGTGCAGGAGTGATGGAACAGCGTGTTCATTTACACTGACCTTTGTCTCAACGAGGATCAAAACATGGGATGAAAATGAGCATGATTGACTGGTTCCATTGCAAAGTGTGTGCTTTAGATGTGTAAACACGCTAACTGTGTCTGGAAAACTCAGACGGTGCAAGCAAATAAACATAGATTGTATATTATGCAGAACTGGAGTTTCTGCGAACAATTGTACTTATAAAAAGCTTTAGAACAAGGGCAAGAAAATAATGGCTAATTCTTGGTTTTGTGGTTTTGGGATAACTATCCCTTTAAAAGTTTTTTCTACATTTTGATTCCATTTAGGTAGTATTTAGGCTTAAAATTAAAACAAATCTCTGTGATGAAATTAAAAATCCTTATGATGCCAGAATGGTCTAAAAACTGAATAGTTTCAGTCTATAAGCAATCTATAAGCTAAAGTAGACCTAAACTTGATGAAAAAAAAGAATCCATCTTCATGTACAGTTGAAGTCAGAATTATTAGCCCCCCTGAATTATTCACCCCCCTGTTTATTTTTTTCCATAAATTCTGTTTAATGGAGAGAAGAGTTTTTTTAACACATTTCTAAACACAATAGTCTTAATAACTCATTTCTAATAACTGATTTATTTTATCTTTGCCATGATGACAATAAATAATATTTTACTAGATATTTTTCAAGACACTTCTATACAGCTTAAAGTGACATTTAAAGTCTTAAGGTTAAATAGGTTAACTAGGCAGGTTAGGGTAATTAGGCAAGTTATTGTATAATGATGGTTTCTTCTGTAGACATTGAAAAAAATATATAGCTTAAAGGGGCTAATTCTATTGACCTTAAAATGATGTTTAAAAAATTAAAAACTGCTTTTATTCTAGATGAAATAAAACAAATAAGACTTTCTCCAGAAGAAAAAAATATTATCAGACATACTGATTTCCTTGCTCTGTTAAACATCATTTGGGAAATATATATATATATATATATATATATATATATATATATATATATATATATATATATATATATATATATATATATATATATATATATATATATATATATATATATATAAAATATTCAAAGGGGGGCTAATAATTCTGACTTCAACTGTATGTATTTAAGCAGTAGACTCTGGGTTATATTTTATGCTAAAAATGGATTTATATGATTATTATGATTATTATATTTTTGTAATACGTTCTTTGAGGATAACTTTTAATAAAGCTTTTGCTCATGATTTGTTTTTGGTCATGAAGTAATTATTTGTCATTCTAACCCGCTCTCTAAAGTGTACTGAAAACATCCTTATGAAATCGTAATTTACGAATGAAGCATTACGAAATCATTTCTTTACGATGTCTGTATTATGATGTGACTTCAAAACATTGTCCAGTCCAATTCTCTGAGCAACTTTAGATACCACTGAAAATAAACCACCCATTTCGTTCTGATGCTGGAATCCTTCTAAGGTCTGTAGAGATGCAAACTATCTGTGTATCAAATCTTTAAATGATCCATTTCTCTTGTTGTTGGGAGTAGTAGGACAAACACTTGGGGTCCTATTTTAACGATCTAGGCGCAAAGTCCAAAGTGCAGGGCGCAAAAGCATTAAGGGCGTGTCAGAATCCACTTTTGCTATTTTAAGGACGGAAAATTCCGCTTTGCGCCCCGGCGCATGGTCTAACAGGGTTGAGTCTGATCTCTCATTCCATTTAAGAGTCAGTTGCGTCGGGCCATAGCGCATTTGCTATTTCCATGGCAGACTTTGTAAGTGGAATAACTGAGCGCTTTACTAGTGAGAAAAAAGTTAAACTGCATCTGCAGTGTGAGAATGAGAGATGAGCCTCCTCATTCTTTACTTTCACTTTCACTCTTTTTCGTGGATAAGGAAAGGTGTTGTACGCACAGACATCCATTAGCCTACATAATTAATTTCATTTGTTAAGCGCAAAGATTTGTTTCAAAACTATTTCCAAATTTAGTTCTAATTTCCTGCAAACGAATAAATGAACAATAATAGTGAAGTGTGGTCAAACAACTGAGTTATATCCAAACACACATGCTATGCCCCATATGGTCTAAAACCTGACAGGTGGGCAAATCTAAGCCTGTTTTAATAAAACAAATATAAATATGCATATAATAAATAATACTGCTACTAATAATAACATTATACAAAAGCAAATTGTCATGAATAAACTGAAAAAGCCCCCCGAGATGGAGAAGGCATGGAGGCAGTGTTTTTTATATTTATGTAGAAAATAATAATTTTTGTAATATTTTATTCCTTTAATTCTTTTTCATTTGTAAAGATATTTGAGTATTGCTCTACATCCTGTGTGTATTAAGTAACGTTTAAGCAAGGCGCACAACTAATGTGTTGTGACCTCCTCTTAGCTGGTCTATTGAACAGTCTATTTTAGTTCCTCAAAATAGCAACGTGCCAGCAATGCGCCTTAACACACCTCCTTTTTTAGACCAGAACGCCTATGGGCGCACATATAAGCGCAAATGCATTTGGTATTTAAACAGCGTGGTGAAAAACGTCAAAACGACACATTTGCGTCGCGCCTTGCGCCGGGTGTATGATAGGGCCCATGGAGTGTGCCAGAACTTGAACAGTCATCTGGTGTAACACTGTAAAAACAATTAGTTCCTTTCAAAATTGTTATTAACGTGAGCAAATCCATTGTAACTTGGAAGTGTTAAGGAAACAGGTTTACTCACTTTTTAAAGTAGTCAACTAATCACAGATTTACAGTGAATAATATAAAACTATTTTTTATTCTAGAGGCAGTCATATGCAGATGCACACAAACACCACAACATTCAAAAAAACTTTTATGTCATTGCTATTCATATTTGTAACTATTCATATTTGTATGCTAACAAGAGTACAAATTAAAAACTGACAAATTACTATCTGACACCTGAAAGTAATTCCATATAATAGCTGATAAATCCTATTTAACTGGCAACCAAACTGACCCTCAGACAGCAGGTTGTCCAGATGAAGGCCGAACGAATGACACTTTTGGCTATAGCTAGAGAAGAAGTTAGTCATTACAAGTCTGTGATTTCTAGAATATCGCATCTTTACAAATGTAATTAACTCATTTAAACCTCTCAAAAAGGCTGGCCATCCATAAAAAACAAATAGGATAATACAGAGAATCTCAATGGACAATCAGTTGAACATTGCAGCTGGAATTGATCACCAGCTCAGTGCTGAACAGGGTCTGTATCTTGAGATACAGTGTGTCAACTTTTAATTTGGATCGAAAGTCCAGCAGTGATCAAATCTTCATCAGCAAAAAGAATCACAAGACTAGACTAACCTTTGCTGACTGAGAACTGGAACCAAATTTGGGAAATGTGGGACCAAAAGGGAAATAATATGTTTGTCATCAAACTGGGAAAAGACTGAACCCAAAGTGTGTAAAGAAGTCAGTGAAGGTGGACATGAATTGTCATGGTAAATGTAATATGAATACAATTTCACCACATGACTTGAATAAATCTATATGGAAAGAATTAATAAATTTAAGTGTTCTATCAAACTGTATGGGGAGACTCAACAAATGATCACTAGATAGTAAAGTTTGAGGACAAACTTTATGGTGGCTTGAGAAAGCCTGTTGGAAGCAGTTTATTTAGTTTGAAAAAGTATCAAGTTGGCTAAAAGAATGTTTAAGATCCCTGCAGTCAACAATGTAACCACTGTAAAGACTGAAGCAAGCCAGGAAAAAGCTTTAAAGTTGATCCCCGTGTCTGAGGTTGGTAATAGCATGATACTAGCATGACTTAGCATGTTGTTAGCATGATTCTAGCATGTTGTTAGCATGATTCTAGCATGGATTAGCATGTTGTTAGCATGATTCTAGCATGAATTAGCATGTTGTTAGCATGATTCTAGCATGAATTAGCATGTTGTTAGCATGATTCTAGCATGGATTAGCATGTTGATACCATGATTCTGGCATAAATTTGCATGTTGTTAGCATGATTCTAGCATGAGTCTAGCATGAATTAGCATGTTACTAGCATGATTCTAGCATGAATTACCATGTTACTAGTATGATTCTAGCATGAATCAGCATGTCGTTAGCATGATTCTAGCATGGATTAGCATGTTACTAGCATGATTCTAGCATGAATAAGCATGTTACTGGCATGTTTCTAGTATGAATTATCATGTTGTTAGCATTAATTAGCATGTTACTAGCATGATTCTAGCATGAATTAGCATGTTTCTAGCATGAATTAGCATGTCAGTAGGATGTTAAAACTATTAGCATGTGTTAGAATAGCTAGTCACAGTCTATGGGACAGTTGCTAGGGCGCTGAAATCGGTTGCTAGGGAGTGGCTGGTAAGTTTAAAAGTCATCAGTGATTGGCTGCTGGCTAGACTGAGTTGAATGAGTTGACTCTAGTCTGTAGGACAGTCTGATGCAGAGTTATGAGCTCACAAAGTTGACCCAATGTTAAGTCAATGGGACTTTTCAGAATTTTCTGGGTCTTTTTTCGGAAAACATAAAGTCGAATCAGTTAGAAAAGATATAGCAACCCGAGTCAGATCAGTTTGAAGGTTTGACGAAAGTTTGAAGTATGTAGCTTGAAAGGCTTAAGACGAGATACACTTTAAAATTAGTCTCAGAAGACGGAAGAAGAAGAAGTTTATGTAGAATATCAGAAGCCACCATAATAATAAATGCTTACAACGTGATGTAATACTTTCGAAAACCACGATCGCAATATATATGCCTAATATTTGATGGCCAGAAAGTGATTATTTTTTTATAAATTGTTAAAATATTGTCCAGAAACTGTTGTGTACACCATTATTTTATATAAAATTCCCTTTAATGGGTTATATGACTATGGTCATAAATAAACATTTTCTCAATTTAAATGAGTAGCGGCTTGGACCCGGAAACAGTATTTCACACGTCATGACTTAACAAGCGGATTGCGAATGATCACACTGAGATATCAATGTTGAAACTATATATATTGTGCAGCCCCAATGAGTATATATACATACATTTATCTCAGGTAGTCATGATTATTACTTATTTAAGGGGCAAATTAAAGTACATGTGAAATTGTAGCGTACATTGTTATTCTTTAGGTGAACAATTAATCAATTAAACAATCAATCAATCAATTGAACAATTAAAGTTAATCCACAAAAAAAAAAGTCTGACCATTTGCTTCCATGTTCTCTGTTGACGTCAGTTTGACAGCTTCAGTCACAATATTCTTAACCACACTTATTGTTCATTTGCTACAAGGGAGTGATGCACAAAAAGTAAGCCCCGCCCCTACTCAATTTTCCATTTCAGTTGGAAGTTCACCAACATACTGAAATAAAAGTCTCAGCAGCTTCCAGTTCACACAGCATTAAATGGACCTTAAAGTTTTTCCCCACTACACTAGGCTTTGTAGAGTTTTGGCTTTTTTTGGGATGACAGTCACATCTCCTCAGCCACTGGAAATCCTCTTCTCCATGGCCACTGGTGCTGCTGGGCTTTCTGACAGCTGACGCCCCCTGTATGTTTAAGTTAGCGGTCCTCCTACTCATCTTAACCAGACCTGCTCGGACCCGACAGAGACATGGTGAGGGCCCAGTTCTGCTGTTATGTGATTTACACTGGTGAAAAGAGAGAGGCGGTGGATCAAAGGCAAGCAGACCTTAGGGCTCTATATGTGTGCAAATGTTATAAAAACTGAAGAGAGGTCGTTTTATGAAAGTCTAAGAAAGGGCTAAGAAAGATGCTGGTGGATGAAAAGTTCAATGCAAAGTCAACTGCCTGCCAACTAATGCAAGTTTAGTGGATTGTGATCGTTTTGTTTAAGAGTATTTTAGAGTGTCGATAACAAAGATTAAATCTAGAATAAAGAATAAATCTGGCATACAACATATAGCTTTTTTTATGTTAAAATTTAAAGGGATAGTTCACCCAAAAAATTTAATTCTTTACTCACCCTTGGGTGGTTTCAAACCTTTATGAGTTTTTTCTTCTGTTGAACACATTGAATATATTTTGAAGAAAGCTGAAAACCTTTAACCATTGACCTCCATAGTAGGATGATTAAATACTATGGAAGTTAATGGTTACAGGTTTCTAACCTATTTCAAAATATCTTATTTTGGGTTCAACAGAAAAAAGAAACTCATAAAGGTTTGAAACAAGTGAAGGGTGAGTGAATGATGACAGAATTTTTATTTTTGGGGTGAACTATGCCTTTAATGGCTCTAAATGTTTTACATGGTATACTAACAATCAAGTAAAGGGTTAAAACAGAAGATATATTTACAAATGAAAGTAGCAAGGTCACACAAAAAAAGTCAAATATACACTAATCTAAGCATCTGGTCAACATACCTGCTCCCACAAATGATGATGGCCCTGGGTTTCAGAAATAATGTTATTATTCTATGCTAATCCGAGAGCCAGAACATACATATAAATGGTAAGCCCGTCTGTAAACTATGGTGTTTGGTTAACAAACAGACATCAGCCCTGGAATTATACAAACTAAAACACCAACACACGTGTCTACTAGAGACTGTCATACTAACCCATGCTCACCCAATAATGCTTCAGAGCATATTTAAGAGACTGTAAGAGAAAACTGGCTTGATTAACTCACTGTCAGGCCATCCTAGATTTATGAGATTTCTTCTTCTGTGCAACTTTAAAGAAGATTTTTAGCTGAAACAGGGTTCCTTAAAAAGTCCAAAAAACAACAACACTTTAGTTTAGGTAACAATTCATAGCATATACTACAGGCTTTTTACCTGCCTATTATTAATATATCAACTGTTTATTTAAAGCTTATAACGTATCATCTTATTTTCAACACAGGCTCATTCTGAAAACATAGTCCCGTGGACGTTTATGGAGACAGCAAATTATGTAGCCGGAGGTACGTATGGCTGCGTTTCATTTTTTAAGTGAACGCTACGGGGCGGTATGACGCCGTTCCTTTTTGCACTTACCACCTGACCGCTTACCTCCGTGTGGAGGCTATTCCCGCCACAACTAGTTTGTCCCATTAGCTCGTCGTTTACGTCGGCGGACTTGAGACACAGAGAGGAGTTGACCACGACAAAGGCGACTGGGTTCAAGTCCGGGAAAGAGCAGTTCCTGAAATCAGGAAAGACAAAAAAAGAATCCAAAAAAATAAAAGGAATGAGTGAATAACAGGGTGAGAATGTGGTAAAATCTGAAAACGTGGTAAAATCAGATGAGGGCTTTTCTTTTTCTGGACGGCTTTTGTAAACCGTTGGTTGTGTTTAGGGAAGTATATGGGTGGGCGGGTCAATTGGTAAAATTGGTTGGGTTTAGGGAAGAAGGAGGGTGGGTCAGTCGATTGGCCTGTCGCCCAGTCAATCATTCAGTCAGACAGACGGTCGGTCGACAGCGACCTCTGGTGGGTTTACGCGAGGACAGAGCGAGCACGAACGGCACTCGCAGGAGACATTTAAGATACAAAAAAGTGCACACAGCTGGGGAGAACGGCACTCGCAAGAGACATTTGAGATACGAAAAAGTACACACAGCGGCTTCTCGCAGATTCACGAAAACAAAAACTTCAAAAATACGTACCTCCCAGGACGTATTTCGCAGTCTCCAGAATCATCCACGGGACTACGTTTTCAGAATGAGCCTGGGTTGCTTATTTTACATCCCTAATCCTATTCAAACCCAACTACTACCTAATAACTATTAATAAGCAGCAAATTAGTAGTTTATCGGGTAAAAGTTCTTAGTTAATTGTTTGTGAATAAATGAAACAAAATAAAGTGCAATAAAATGAGTATTTTTTTACAAAAGTGTTATCTTTAATCTACAGTACAGTTTCCGTATAGGGTCCTGAGCACATTCACAACAGTTTGGAGTGCAAACTTCTTGTCCCATAATAATATATGAATGGGGACAAACTTGGGCTGATATTGTTTTATTTCTTTGTTGGGTCACACCTTACAATAAGGTTTCATTAGATAATGTTACTTTATGTATTTTCTGACATGAATAATGAACATTTATTCATTTATTAATTATAGTTCACCATTTACTAATGCATTATTAAAATCTAAATGCATGCTTGTAAACATTAGTGTCCTTTGAGTTAACATAAACTAACAATAAACAACTTTATTCTCATTAACTAATGTTAACAAATATAAATAAATACTGTAATAAATGCATTATTAATTGATTGTTCATGTTATTAAATACATAAATACAATAGTATTGTAAAGTGTTACTGTTTTAATATTGTTAAAATACACTCACGGCTGCTTTATTAGGTGCACCTTGTTAGTACCTGGTTGGACCCCCTTTTGCCTTCAGAACTGCCTTAATCCTTTGTGGTGTAGATTCAACAAGGTACTGCAAATATTCCTCAGAGATTTTGGTCCATATTGACATGATAGCATCACGCAGTTGCTGCAGATTTGTCGGCTGCACATCCATGATGCGAATCTCCTGTTCAACCACATCCCAAAGGTGCATTATTGGATTGAGAGCTGGTGGCTGGTGACTGTGGAGGCCATTTAAGTACAGTGAACTCATTGTCATGTTCAAGAAACCAGTCTGAGATGATTCACTCTTTATGACATGGCGCATAATCCTGCTGGAAGTAGGCATCAGAAGATGGGTACACTGTGGTCATAAAGGGATGGGCTTGGCAACAATACTCAGGTAGGTTGTGGCATTGACATGATGCTCATTTGGTACTAATGGGTTTAAAGTTTGCCAAGAAAATATCCCCCACACCATTACACCACCACCATCAACCTGAACCGTTGATACAAGGCAGGATAAATCCATGCTTTCATGTTGTTGATGGCAAATTCTGACCCTACCATCCAAATGTCGCAGCAGTAATCCAGACTCTTCAGACCAGGCAACGTTTTTCCAATCTTCTATTGTCCAATTTTGGTGATTTCTGTGCAAATTGTAGCCTCAATTTCCTGTTCTTAGCTGACAGGAGTGGCACCCGGTGTGGTCCTTTGCTGCTGTAGCCCATCTGCCTCAAGGTTCAACATGTTATGCGTTCAGAGATGCTCTTCTGCATACCTCGGTTGTAACGAGTGGTTATTTGAGTTACTGTTGCCTTTCTATCAGCTCGAACCAGTCTGGCCATTCTCTTCTGACTTCTGGCATCAACAAGGCATTTGCACCCACAGAACTGCCGCTCACTGGATATTTTCTCTTTTTAGAACCATTCTCTGTAAACCCTAGAGATGGTTGTGCATGAAAAGTAGATCAGCAGTTTCTGAAATACTCAGACCAGCCCGTCTGCCACCAACAACCATGCAACATTCATGTCACTTAAATCACCTTTCTTCCCCATTCTGATGCTCGGTTTGAACTGCAGCACATCATCTTGACCATGTCTAGTTGCTGCCATGTGATTGGCTGATTAAAAATTTGCGTAAACAAGCAGTTGGACAGGTGTACCTAATAAAGTGGCCAGCGAGTGTATGTTTTATTGCACTGATATTATTAAAAATTAAGTAAAGACTACAACAATTTAGATTTTTTTTTTAATTATTATTTTAACATATCTTAAAAAGTAACTTATTCCTGTAAAGGCAAATCTGAATATTCAGCATCATTACTCCGGTATGTAACTGAGAATAGGTTTTATTTCCGTGACAAAGTACTTTAACTTTGATCAATTTAAAGCATCTTATGGCCCCCAATCCTTTGAAAGCGTGAATTAACAATGAACAACGGCTCATTACATCAACATTATAAATACTTCACTACTTCTTTTAATCGATTACACCCAAGTAATGTTGAAAAAAAATGTTGCAGCGCTTTTCACCTCTCCAGTTTTTAGCTGCATTTTTTTTTCTTTTCACAAATGAGAAAGTTCGCGATGGATGGAGGGAGGGAGAAAGAGAGATAGTGTTAGGGAGAGAAAGGTGCAGGAGATGAAGAAGAAAAAACGTAATTAACCTCCTTTTGTGGGGAGAATTCTATTACAAAAACCTATTCTGCCATGCAAAGTGGGACTTGGAGATGTGACAGGCCGTGGAGGGAGAAGTCAGGAGCTGTCTGCATCTTAAAACAACTTCCAATTTGCGTCCTCCTATCTTTCCCCCCATCCTCACTGAAGCCGGAAATTGATCAATGCACACTTAAAGCGAGAATGGAGCAACAAACGCCAAATCACCTATTTCATATTTATGATGCAGGTGTAATATAGAAATAATGACCAATTTGAGTAAGAAATACTTTTTTTTTTTTTTTTTACCCCCGTTTACTTTTTTCATGTAAATGAAAAAAACTGTGATGTACCGTAGTGACATTCAACTACAAAAACACATCAAGCATTGAGGAAAAAAAAAATCAGTGCGATGAAAATGTCACAGAGTCCTTCCCCCGGTAATCAGTTTGCGAGCATTTCTCACTCATTACATGACAGGATGAAAAATTGTGCTCTATCGCTTGGCTGTTAAAAGGGAGACACGGTGCCGTGAAAAGGCCAGCAGATGCTTCTTTTGAGGCTTTTCTGCGCAGCATGAGAGCCCGCGGAGAGAGACGCCCGAAATGGCAGGGGTTAATAAAGTCCATTTTTGGAGCTAGAAATATCACAAGTGTTCGAGGGGAAATTAAAGAGGGGGCGTCGATATCCTACAAAAATAATTACACTCCAAATACTTCCTCTCGCCCTCAAATTGCCCTGCGGCCCTCGGGGGTTTGAGTGACAGCTCCGCTGGGGCGAGTGTGGCATCCGTGTGCCACCCAGGAACAAGAGCTGGCAACCAGTGGAAAATAAGTCAAGGGAAAGAAGACATGGGGGACAAAACCGGCCTGTGTGGTTTAGAGCTGGCAGCAAACACTACAGGTGTCCTTTTCACCAACTACTGGTTTAGGAAGGTTGGTTCATTCAAGTGCTGTGATACAGTAGTTTAACTCAGCTGAAATGTTAAAATCTTGTCATGTTATAATTAATATTCATTCATTCATTTTCCTTCGGCTTGTCCCTTTATTCATCAAGGGTCCCCACAGCAGAATGAACCGCCAACTTATCCAGCATATGTTTTACACAGCGGACGCCCTTCCAGCTGCAACCCAGTACTGGGTTAGGGTCAGTTGGCATTTCTGTGTGGAGTTCTGCATGTTCTCCCCGCATTGGTGTGGGTTTTCTCCGGGTGCTCCGGTTTCCCCCACAAGTCCAAACACATGTGCTATAGGTGAATTGAATAAACTAAATTGGTCATAGTGTATGGGGTGGCGCAGTGGGTATCACTGTTGCCTCATAACAAGAAGGTCACTGGTTCAAGCCTCGACTGGGTCAGTTGGCATTTCTGTGTGGAGTTTGCATGTTCTCCCCGTGTTGGCGTGGGTTTCCTTTGGGTGTTCCAGTTTCCCCCACAAGTCCAAAGACATGCGCTATAAAGTAGGTGAATTGAGTAAGCTAAATTGGCCATAGTGTATGTGTGTGAATGTGAGAGTGTATGGGTGTTTACCAGTGTTTGGTTGTGGCATCCGCTGTGTAAAACATATGTTGGATAAGTTGGCGGTTCATTCCGCTGTGGCAACACCTGATGAATAAAGGGACAAAGCTAAAGGAAATGAATGAATGAATGATCTTCTTTTTTCTATAGCTAGATGTTTATACCATATCGTCACCTTAGAATTATGAGGTTCTATCTGACATTTTTGTCAAAATTGAGTTATTGACATTCTTATTAAATGACAACCTATTCACATTATGGGATGTTTTTTTAGAAGTTGTTTACATTTTAAGACTTTTTATGACTTTTACTGTTTGCTATATGGAATGCAAAAACTTTGAAGCTCAATATCTCAAAATCATTCAGAAGGCAGATACTGTAGAACCTTATAATTCCAAGGTGACGATATTCATATCTGTTAACTGATTAAATCTAACCGTATTTAATTTGAACAGATTTAGATTGGGTCTAAGGAATCTGACAAAACACATATAAGAAAAACTAATTAAAATCAAAAGGTTACAAACTGTCAGTGATAAACTTTACCGTGATTCATTTTTGTGAATTTGTAAGTGTAAGTAATGAATTTCAGATTTGTAAAATGAAGACAGCGCCCTCTATTGAATTTGTCATCTGAAACGTACCCAGAGCAACATATTTCAGAAATATATTTAAAAATAATAATAATAAAATAAAAAATAGCATGAAGCATGTGTTTCCAATAAGCCTGGGTTGAATAAAATGCATTTGTCAACATAGGCTCATTCTGAAAATGTAGCCCTATATACATTTCTGAAGATCGCGCATTATGTAGCCAGAAGTATGTATGGCTGCATTTCGTCTTTAAAACAAACCCTACGTGGCAGTATGACCCCATTCCTTTTTGTGCTAGCAGCTGACCGCCCACCTCCGTATGGACGGCTTTCCCGCTGTGACCAGTTTGTCCAGTGGCTCGCTATGTAGTTTGGCAGACTTGAGATGCAGAAAAAAGTTGACCACGATGATGAGGTTCAAGTCCGGTGAAGAATGGTTCCAGAAAGCAGACAAAAACAGAAGCCAAAAAATAAAATAAGCAAGTAAACAACAGGGTGAGAATTAGGTAAAATCTGAAAACATGGTAAAAATCAGGAGGCTTTTCTTTTTCTGGATTGCTTTTAAAAAACTGTTGGTTGTGTTTAGGGAAGTGGGTGTGCAAGTCAGTCGGTGCTTTTGAAAACACTATTGGTTGTGTTTAGGGAAGGAGGAGGGTGAGTCAGTTGATCGGTCAGTCAGTCCAAAGTGGTCACTGGTGGATTTACGCGAGAAGAGCAGGCGCAAATGGCACTAATGAGAGAAATTTGACATCTCAAAAAGCATACACAGCGGCCTCTGGTGGATTCATAAAAACAAAAACTGCAAAAAAACGTAGCTCCTGGGATGTATTTGGTGCTCTCCAGAAATGTATATAGCGGTACATTTTCAGAATGAGCCTGGGTTGGCATTCGTTTATGCAGCCATGCTTTTTAATCTTATTTTACTTGTTTGAGATATTTTGTCGAACTCATTTCGTGGAACCTTTTTTTTTTTACTTTAAAGCCATTTAATTCTAAAAACACTGTACAAAAGACTGTAGAAAACTAGTGGTTAAGAAAAAAATCTATATTTTTAGAAAAAAAGATTTTACTAGAAACATAATATAGGTATATATAAACAAGCTGAATTATTTTTAGTTTTCTTGAAATTAACTAAATTTAATAAATTACCTACACAGGAAAAAAAAAACTGTTTTAATTCCAAAGTATTTATTTATAAAGTGTGATGGCATGGATTTTCTGATAATGTCCACTCCAGGATGGAGTAAAACATATAATTTCTCTTGTCTTTATGATTATTAAGAAAGTTGAATGTTTAAGGGCCTAGATTATATGATGACCTTAGTGTAAAACTGGAATATGTGTGGTTGCTTTTCTGTATTTGTTTCTTCAGGATCAAGTCAGATGTCATGGAGACCTGAGTGGACTTGGACTCTTGGAGAATCGGAAACAACTGTTTCCTGAGTTTTTGCCATTGTATGTGTTAAATCTTTTAAAACGAATTCCTTTGTATGTAAGCTGCCAGTTTGGATGTAGATTATACCAGTTTTTAACCAGTTTTGATAAGACTACTGAGAGTACACTCAGCCTTGGGTAAGAAACAGATTGTACATTGTGTGGATGTGGTGTTCTATTCATTTTTGAATCATTTCACAGGACTGGGATCAGCTCTGAAGTGGCTGCCTGACGTTTGTATGCTTGAGATATTGTACACATGCATATGGAAATTTTCTATGTTTATCTGTGTTTTATCCAATCAGGGTAAGACACCTATATATATGACATTAAGTAAGAGTATAACTGTTAATGTTTTTGAGATTGTAAGTAGAGCAGCCTACGAACTCATTGCAAGTGTTGAGGCTGGCTTCTGCTGATGAAACTGCAAACTATCTTCAGTAAACTTTCTTTTTAATTCAATCTCTGACTCCGGCTCTTCTTCATCTGACAGCTTGGCCATTTTTGGGTTCAAACTGTAAAATATCCCTACAAGTGCCATAAGCTTTCACTTAGCTTCATTATTCTTCGTTTTAAAGCTCAAGTCAAACAAGGCATTAATTTGCTGAACGCCGTTGCTTTATATTTAGTGCCACAAATAATTAAAAAATGATGAATTGAATTTTCCCACATGGACAGCCACAAATGTCCTGTATTATCATTAACTACACCCTGCAGAATAATACAATTTGCTTCACAGACTGTACCTGATTAGTGTGTGTTGTGCGCTTGTGTCTGTGTGTAAATTACCAACGGAAAGTGAGTAGGCTGGGTAGCATCTGCATGCGTGGCGTTCCTCCATTTCTGAGCTTATGAGAGTAGATGTGAATGTAAACCACATTAGACTGTTCCCCAGCCAGCAAATATACTGGATGTCAGTCTGCATTCCATCTGAGCTCTCAGTGATTGGTTCCTACATTTCATTATGCTAAACGCGGTGTTTTACAGAAGACAAAGCATTTTACAGGGAGGAAAAGCATCATGGGAGCAGCGGAGCGTTTCAGCGCCGAACACAGACCGGCTCTTTAAAAACTCCTGACAGACACTACATGACACACACACACACACACACACACACCTCACAGACAAATATAACACGTCAAGACAGTCAATGCTAGGCTGAAATGTGCTTTATTGATGCTATTAAAAAATAATTGTTACATAATGGTTTGGAATGCAAATTTTTGTTGTGATGCATGGTGATTGTCTTTGTGATGTAAATATACATTAGGAAATGCATTAAATTGGTTTTGAAATAAATTAATAATGTTACAAAATATTTGTATTTTGTATAAATATCAACAGAAGCATTTTTAGTGGCCAATAGGAGCTCAGGAATTACACTCATCAGCCACTTTATTAGGTACACCTGTCCAACTGCTTGTCAACGCACATTTCTAACCAGCCAATCACATGGCAGCAACTCAATGCATTTAGGAATGTAGACATGGTCAAGACAATCTGCTGCAGTTCAAACCGAGCATCAGAATGGGGAAGAACGGTGATTTAAGTGACTTTGAACGTGGCATGGTTGTTAGTGGCAGACAGGCTGGTCTGAGTATTTCAGAAACTGCTGATCTACTGGGATTTTCACACACAACCATCTCTAGGGTTTACAGAAAATGGTCTGAAAAAGAGAAAATATCCAGTGAGCGGCAGTTCTGTAGGCGTAAATGCCTTGTTGATGCCAGAGGTCAGAGAAGAATGGCCAGACTGGTTCGAGCTGATAGAAAGGCAACAGTAACTCAAATAACAGCTCATTACAACCGAGGTATGCAGAAGAGCATCTCTGAACGCATAACACATCAAACCTTGAGGCGGATGGGCTTCAGCAGTAGAAGACCACAGTGGGTGCCACTCCTGTCAGCTAAGAACATGAAACTGAGGCTACAATTCGCACAGGCTCACCAAAATTGGACAAAAGAAGATTGGAAAACGTTGCCTGGTCTGATGAGTCTCAATTTCTGCTGCGACAATTTGGATGGTAGGGTCAGAATTTGGTATCGACAACATGAAAGCATTGACCCATCCTGCCTTGTATCAATGGTTCAAGTTGGTGGTGGTGGTGGTGTAATGGTGTGGGGGATATTTTCTTGGCACACTTTGGGCTCATTAGTACCAACTGAGCATAGTGTTGTTGCTGACCATGTCCATCTCTTCATGACCACATTGTACCCATCTTCTGATGGCTACTTCCAGCAGGATAACGTGCCATGTCTTAAAGTGTTAATCATCTCAGACTGGTTTCTTGAACATGACAATGCTCAAATGTGCTCAAATGGCCTCCACCGTCACCAGATCTCAATTCAATAGACCACATTTGGGATGTGGTGGAAGGAGAGATTCGCATAATGGATGTGCAGCCGACAAATCTGCAGAAACGGCGTGATATTATCATGTCAATATGGACCAAAATCTCTAAGGAATATTTCCAGTACTCCAGTAAGGATTATGGCAGTTCTGAAGGCAAAAGGGGGTCCAACCCGGCACTAGTGAGGTGTCGCTGGTGAGCTTGCAAACATAGCAAAATCAAAAAGACAATGATATTTGTGTAGAATTATGTTTTCTATTTTTCTTTCATGTTTTCTGATGACAATACAGCCAGGTTCTGCCTTCTTGATGACATCACACATGTCATTAAAAAAGTCAAGCAATGATGGCTTGGTAAGCAACATGTTTTCTGATATAATAATAATAATAATAATAATAATAATAATAATAATAATAATATATATTTTTTATATAGCGCCTTTAAATCTTAATTCTCAAAGCACTTTACATTTAAAAAAAAATACATGGTAAACAGATAAAAAAAAGTTATTCAGAGGATAAAATTATATAAAAAAATAAAACAAGTCAGAAACATTGTAAATATAAAACCGATCATAAATACACATGAGAACTTAGTCATCCGACACCATGACTATCTATACCAGACAGATCCATATCTATACTATACCAGACAAAACTATTGTGTAGTAAGAAGTATTGCATTGTTACCCTTTTTCTGTGCATTCATGTAAAACAGCTTCAATGAAGTCTATACTTTGAGTAGAAATAGAATATATATATATATATATATATATATATATATATATATATATATATATATTGTGTGTGTGTGTGTGTACTTAAATTCCTGTTTTATCTTTTAATTGTTTCAGGTGGAATGTTTTGCAAGCACATTCACTTTTTTTTTACTTAATCAGAACGTTTCTTAACAAACAATATTTCATATGCAAATATCATGTAGAATTTTAAATCCTGAACTCAAACGCACAATATTTTTTTATTAAAATATCCAAAAACCACTAGAACAGTGTTAGATATTTTGCTGAATCATGTACCTACATTATACCAAATGTATTGAAGACTGTTCAAACAAGCAATTATGTTGTTTCTTTTGTGGCCATGCTAATGACGTCCACACACCCTTGATTTTAACAAAGGCTTTAATATGTTGTGTGTTGTAATAGACTGCACAGAGCAGCAATATAACAGAACACTAAAATGTATTCTCTGCTTCAAACTAGGGATGTCCCGATCAGGGTTTTTTTTTTTCCCTCGAGTCTGAGTCATTTGATATGGAATATCTGCTGATATTAAAACCTGATCCAATACTTCGATAATAAATAAAAAAAAAGAATAAAGAAGAGCAAAGAAACAGATCCAGGATGTTCCTTATTTTTAATTTAATTCATCTTATTTTAACATTCAACAACTCTGTTAACAAACAGAGCACTTCTGTGAGGTAGCTTGAACAATCAAGTAATAAATAACATCAATTCTTCACTTTTGGACTTTAGTGCAACAGTAAATAAAAAAATCATATATAAAAAACAAAGAACACCCCAACTTAAACACCCGGCAGGCAATCCCAAGTTTACATATCGGCCAATTTGCTATGGCAATGTTGTCATCATCAACTTTATAATACTTCCAGATTGCATTCAAACTTGCGCTTTCCTCCTCAAGCTGCTTCCGTGTTCTACTTTGTCGGTGTTATGTTCCATGTTAGTTTTTTTGTGTATTTATTTTCCTCACCCTCCTCTCCGCTTCTTACTCCACTCTTAGGTTTCTTATTGGTTCAGTTAAGTGTCCATCATCATTATGACGGTGACAGTTCCACCAATCCCCGGACGAGCCGCAAGGATTTAAAGCTAGATTTAAAGCAAGTCAGTGTGTGGTGTGCGCTCTGCCTCGGCGTACCTTTGTGCTCCACGCAATTTAAGTTTTTTGGCATGCTTTGGCTATTTGCTGATTTATTATCATCTCAGTTTTACTGTGGTAATTCGAGATTACTTGTTAAACGTTGTTGGCTTTAAGTAAATGCTTTAATGGTTGTTGTGTGATTCTAAACTGAGCTTTATGACCTGCTTGTTAGGTTTGTTTTAGTTTAGATTGATTTTGTTAGATTAGTTTGAGTGTTTTGCCACCCGTGTAATTTTGAGTTTCGTAGTTTAATTCGTTTAGATCGGGTGTCGTGTGCACTGAATATGTCGGTTTCATTTTCATTACATTTTTTTGTCGCCTAGACTTTACATTTAAGGATTGTTTTATTTTGTTAATATCTTTGATTTGGCTTACACTCATTGTTTTCATTGAAAGAGAATATTGTAAATGTCATGCCGCATACATTGCTGTTCTGCGTTAAGTCAAGAAAGAGGTCTAACTCTGTGCCACCGCATAACTACAGGGAGTGCAGAATTATTAGGCAAATGAGTATTTTGACCACATCATCCTCTTTATGCATGTTGTCTTACTCTAAGCTGTATAGGCTCGAAAGCCTACTACCAATTAAGCATATTAGGTGATGTGCATCTCTGTAATGAGAAGGGGTGTGGTCTAATGACATCAACACCCTGTATCTGGTGTGCATAATTATTAGGCAACTTCCTTTCCTTTGGCAAAATGGGTCAAAAGAAGGACTTGACAGGCTCCGAAAAGTCAAAAATAGTGAGATATCTTGCAGAGGGATGCAGCACTCTTAAAATTGCCAAGCTTCTGAAGCGTGATCATCGAACAATCAAGCGTTTCATTCAAAATAGTCAACAGGGTCGCAAGAAGCGTGCGAAAAACCAAAGCGCAAAATAACTGCCCATGAACTGAGAAAAGTCAAGCGTGCAGCTGCCAAGATGCCACTTACCACCAGTTTTGCCATATTTCAGAGCTGCAACATCACTGGAGTGCCCAAAAGCACAAGGTGTGCAATACTCAGAGACATGGCCAAGGTAAGAAAGGCTGAACAACGACCACCACTGAGCAAGACACACAAGCTGAAACGTCAAGACTGGGCCAAGAAATATCTCAAGACTGATTTTTCTAAGGTTTTATGGACTGATGAAATGAGAGTGAGTCTTGATGGGCCAGATGGATGGGCCCGTGGCTGGATCGCGCGTCCAAGTACTCCACAGCGTGGCTGTCAAGAAAGGGTCTAAAAGAAGAAAAACTAATGACATGGCCTCCTTGTTCACCTGAACCGAACCCCATAGAGAACCTGTGGTCCATCATCAAATGTGAGATTTACAAGGAGGGAAAACAGTACACCTCTCTGAACAGTGTCTGGGAGGCTGTGGTTGCTGCTGCATGCAATGTTGATGCTGAACAGATCAAAACACTGACAGAATCCATAGATGGCATGCTTTTGAGTGTCCTTGCAAAGAAAGGTGGCTATATTGGTCACTGATTTGTTTTTGTTTTGTTTTTGAATGTCAGAAATGTATATTTGTGAATGTTGAGATGTTATATTGGTTTCACTGGTGAAAATAAATAATTGAAATGGGTATACATTTGTTTTTTGTTAAGTTGCCTAATAATTATGCACAGTAATAGTCACCTGCACACACAGACATCCTCCTAAAATAGCTAAAACTAAAAACAAACTAAAAACTACTTCCAAAAATATTCAGCTTTGATATTAATGAGTTTTTTGGGTTCATTGAGAACATGGTTGTTGTTCAATAATAAAATTAATCCTCAAAAATCCAACTTGCCTAATAATTCTGCACTCCCTGTATAGATTTGTTAAAAATAATGAGAATATACATATATTTTCAAGTCCTGACTGGGAGGTAACGTCTGATTCCAATAGAGTCTGAAACCGCGTGATCTGGCCCAATTTCATGCATAAACATATATTTGCAGTAGTCCTGTAGGATGTAATGAAGACCACAACTCCCACAATTCCACACTTAGTCATGGCATCATCAAACTACACCTTTGTTTGTTGTGAATATGCGCCCTCTAGCTGTGAAAATTACATAGTGTGCCTTTAAGGGGTTAATACATTTTTGTTGACATAATACATATATTGTTTGTAATGTTTATGATGTGGTACGTCTCAGAAACATCAGAAAGCTCCTCAGCTGCACACACTGAGCTCTGGGAAAAGATATAAGCATCTTCAATTAGAGGACTGGCAGCTATTTCCATCCACAGCTTGTACTTCTGTGGAGCTCTCAATGCCTGTTATTATGGACATATGTACATACACACTCTCTCACACAGATGCTGCCTTCCTCCTGTCATTTCTAGACCCTGGTTTTTGTTTGTCCAAAGAAGGACTGGGAATTGCAAATGTGACCAGTTTTACTCAACCATTGCTGACATTTCCTATCTATGCATTCGGAAGGTCATAATTTGAAAGAAATCGGTCAATATGCTAAATGTGCGCCTTTATGTTTTGTGCAGAGCGATAAGACCATCTCGAGGTTTTTCCTGTCCACTTGAGTGTTTAAGACAAAAAGAATAATCACAATCCATTTCAGAAAGACAAACAGTAAATACTTGTGCTCTCCTGTGAACTGTGCTTCAACACACTATTTTGCATAGCACGGCATACTTTAAGTGTGTAAAAAAAGTTTTATTATTTTTTGCTGTGAGTCAACAGTGCTAACCACTGAACCACCGTGTCGCCCAGTTTTATTGTTTATTTGAGTTATTTAAACCATGAATGGCTTGATGGTATATTAAAATACTAATTTAAGTATTACAGTTCATTCAGAAAATATTATTTAAATGTTAATTTAAATCTTTAAATCACTTTAAGCATTTGTCAGTGCAAAGTATTTATTGTCACTTAATTTTTTTATATTTTAAAATGTGGCAGTCATACTAATGTTGCTTATTTTTTTTAAAAATAAAAACACATTACTTGTCAAAAGTTAAAAAATTATATACATATGAGCAATATTACATGAGTAACAATGCAATATGGCTGTATATCAGCACTGGTGGGAGGCGTGCCTTAGCGTCTCACCAGTGATGATATACAGCTATATTGCACTGCTACGAGTGTGATATTGCGTTTATACAACAGTTCGAAGGCATAAAGTTGTTTTCAACGTTCTTAAACTCCAAGGGGTGTTTAGACAATTTTCAATCTGGTTTCAGAGCACATCATAGTACAGAGAGCGCTCCTATAAAGATAATCAATGATATCCGCCTAAATACAGATTCAGGTAAACTAACAGTGCTGGTATTGCTTGATCTCAGTGCTGCATTTGACACTGTCGATCACAATATACTTCTGGATAGGCTGGAAAATTGGGTTGGGCTGTCTGGGACGGTCCTTAAATGGTTCAGATCTTATCTTGAAGGGAGAGGTTACTATGTCAGTATAGGTGACCATAGGTCAAGGTGGACACCCATGACATGGGGAGTCCCACAAGGCTCGATTCTGGCACCTCTCCTGTTCAACCTTTATATGCTCCCTCCGAGCCAAATAATGAGAAAGAACCAAATTTCCTACCACAGCTATGCTGATGACACTCAGATCTACTTAGCCTTACTGCCTAATGACTGCAGCCCTATTGACACCCTCTGCCAATGCATTGATGAAATGAACAGTTGGATGTGCCAAAACTTTCTGCAGTTAAACAAAGAGAAAACTGAAGTCATTGTGTTTGGAAACAGAGATGAGGTTCTCAAGGTGAATGCGTACCTTGGCTCTAAAGGTCAAACAACAAAAATAAGGTCAAGAATCTTGGTGTGACTCTGGAGTCAGATCTGAGTTTCAGTAGTCATGTCAAAGCAGTTACTAAATCAGCATACTATCATCTCAAAAACATTGCAAGAATCAGATGCTTTGTTTCCAGTGAAGACTTAGAGAAACTTGTTCATGCTTTTATCAGCAGCAGGGTGGATTACTGTAACGGCCTCCTCACGGGCCTTCCCAAAAAGACAGTCAGACAGTTGCAACTCATCCAGAACGCTGCGGCCAGGATTCTGACCAGAACCAGAAAATCAGAGCACATCACACCTGTCCTCAGGTCGTTACATTGGCTCCCAGTTACATTCAGAATAGATTTTAAAGTATTATTACTTGTCTATAAATCACTAAATGGCCTAGGACCTCAATACATTACAGATATGCTCACTGAATACAAACCTAGAAGAACACTCAGATCTTTAGGATCATATAAACTAGAAATTCCAAGAGTTCAGTCAAAGCAGGGTGAATCGGCTATCAGCTACTACGCCCCTCGCTGCTGGAATCAACTCCCAGAAATGATCAGATGTGCTCCAACATTAGGCACATTCAAATCCAGACTGAAAACACATCTGTTTAGCTGTGCCTTTACTGACTGAGCACTGTGCTACGTCCGACAGATCGCACTATTGTGTTTTTCTCTTCTTTTTCATTCTTTTACAACCTGTTTTAACATATTTTTATCTGTTTTTATCTGTTTTTTATTATCTGTTTTTATTTTTTCTTATAATTGTCTTTTTATTCCTGTTTATGTAAAGCATTTTGAATTGCCACTGTGTATGAAATGTGCTATAAAAATAAACTTGCCTTGCCTTGCCTAATCGTGTATATAAAAATAATATCAAACACAGAGAGTCTAAAAACCCTTTTGTATTAGGAACTACTTTCTTCTGCCATTCATTCACATCTTTGAAAAGTCTAAAGTATTTCTCTCTTGCAATCGAGATGTCACAATAATTAACCCAGAAAAAGCAGCGCAATCACTACCAGATTACTGTTGTGTTTGCAATAAGGAAAAACGCTAAACACATGCGGGCATTTCTTCTTTCTTTCTGCCAACACAACACACATTGCTCATATGCGAGTCCCATCTCACACTCAATACACTACAATTATATGGTTTAAATACAGCACTACAACATGGAAAAGAGAGAGATCGACTTAGAATATCACTTACCAGTGATATTTTCTGTCTCTCAGAAAATTATACTGTAAATATTTTAAAATAGGCACTATCCTTATAAATAAACTGCATAGTTGCAATCTAAAGAGCTACATTCTCGACTTAAAAAGCCTTAAAAGTACATTATGTTGTCCAAAAGCAGTAATATTTGTCAAACTGTAGAGTGTCCTCTGCTTGTCTCTGTTTGTGGGAGGAGTAATACACAAGGGTGAAGGGTGAGGAGGCTGGTCCAGTGCTGTTGCAAAATATCATACATATATGCATATATGAGTATATGCACCCCATTTTGAAAATGACTATTTTTATCAATTTCTCAGTGAATATGGGTGATATATATTGGTGCGATTGAACAAAACAGATTTATTAAACAGATATATTTATTAAAATAATATTTTAATCACAAACCATAGAAATGGGTAGATGATACATTTAAATTCATGCAAAATATTGCAAAAAAATAAAAATTACAAACTACAACATTTCAACAAAATTTGACATCTTTTTTTATTTAATATTTTTCACTAACATTCAGTATAAATTTGGGCTACTGATTTTTTAACCATTATTGTAAGTTATTTTGTGAGATTAGCTCTAGATTTGGCTTCAGTACTGACTTAACTAATGTATATGCACAAATATAATATTGTAAAGCATCCTATAGGAAATATTAATTTAAATGAGAGATTTGTGGGGGGTGTACTCACATATGCTGAGCACTGTATATGATTATTACATATATATCATTATTTTAATAGAAGTCTCCTGTTCACCAAGCCTGAATTTGTTTGATCCAAAGTACAGCTATAACAGTAAAAAACTGAAATATCTGAATTTTAATTGACTATTTTTCAGGATCTTTATTATTTAAAATTCCAAAGTTTAGCATTTATCTGAAATAATAATAAAAAAAGATTTTTTTTATTTTTATGTAAGGTTATACACAATACACAAAAGCTATCATTTTATTGGTTATGGAATTATAAGCATTAATACTATTATTTAGCAAAGATGCTTTAAATTGATCAAACGTGATGAGAAGAAAATAAATAAATTTAAATATACATTTTTTCAGATAATTGCTGTCCTTCTTAACTTTAAATTCTGATTTAACAATAATAGTTATGTATATGATGCAAAAACAATCAGCTTTGAAATCACAGGAATTAATTACAATTTAAAACATTTAATAACATAAAATGTTTAGTGTAAATAGTAAAACCATTTCAGAATTTTACACTATTTAGCAATTTGTATTTTGGATCAAATAAAAGCAGGTTTGGAGATATATATTAAAAAGATCTTACTGTTCTAAAACTTTTGACAGTAATGTGAATTATGCTAAATGACAATAATTGCATATTATTAAATGATTATACATTGCATATAATATGCTTTCTAAGTATAAAAAGTATCACGCAATTTAATTTGTTTACATTTGCTTTATAGATAAATCTTGTTTCTACCTTACAAATACACATTTTAAAAGTATTTATGACAAATACAAATATAAAACGAGGGGCGACATGGTGACTCAGTGGTTAGCACTGTCACCTCACAGCAAGAAGGTTGCAGGTTCAAGTCCCAGCTGGGTGAGCTGGCATTTCTGTGTGGAGTTTGCATGTTCACCCTGAGTTCACGTGGGTTTCCTCCGGGTGCTTCGGTTTCCCCCACAGTCCAAAGACATGCTCTATAGGTGAATTGGGTAAATCTAATTGGACGTAGAGTATGAGTGTGTAAACGCAAAAGTGTATGGGAGTTTGCCAGTGCTGGCTTGCAGCTGGAAGGGCATCCGCTGTGTAAAACACATGCTGGATAAGTTGGCGGTTTATATGCTGTGGCAACCCATGATGAATAAAGGGACTAAGCTGAAAGAAATGAATAAATAAATGAAAAAAATGATAAGATGTAAAAGAGATGTCCATCTTACAAAATGTAGAAGATCCAGGTGTAAAAATTCACAGTTTTGTGATTTGTGATTACGTTTCTAATAATTTGTCTTCTAGCAGACAGAGAGACAGAATAATTAATAGGTGTTAAACTCATGAATGACTCATTTATCCCCAAGCCGGCCATTGGTAATTTCCAAGTTATTGCCATTAAATTGTTGCTGATTGCACAAGACCCGGGTCAGCAAATTTTCACCACTCTTAATGGTAATTACGTGTTGTGCGAGTCTGGTCACTGTTTCTGCTTTGTTCCGTGCTGACGAGTCCAGCCTTTGATTAACCTGGACCATGACCAAACTTATTTATTTCATTATTTTTTGTGCATTTTAAGACACCATTCAAGCTTGTAAGGACAAATCCCCCTTATCAAAATGAAGCAGAACTAATTACAAATTCAAAACACTGTAAAAAAAAAAAAAAAACAGTAAACATTCCCATGCTCCGTAACCTGTATTAACCTCTATATACTTGCAACAAAAGTATATATACTGTATGAGAAGGGCTTTTTTAAAAAATCACGTTGAAATTGTTTATACCTTAATGCTTAATTACCCACATTTAACATATTCCAGCTGGGCCATAGTTGTGTTTAATTCACTTTTGACAATAATATAAACAACAATTCTTTTGTTATTTTGCTATATAGTATTATTGTGTTTTTGCTGCTGGTGTAGGTTAATGCAAAAGTGGAACTGACAAATCCAATACAGTAGTTTACAATTAGGCACACTCTTACAAATAACATCTGAAAATCTTACAGTCTAAATCTTTACTTTCAGCCTTGTTTTATGATATTTTTATTTTAAGATCAATCAATCTATCAGCTTTGCTTTTTATAGTAAAACTGCTTCTTTAAATTATTAAAATAGTCTGTACATTAAGAAAAAAACAGTTCCTTTAAGTGCTGGTTAGTGAGGATATTTAGGGAACCCAAAATAATCACTGTATGAAAACTGCACAATATGCAAAATTGCACTATTTTGTGTTGTGAAAGTATTGGAAAAAATGTATTTAATAATTATTTTGAAGATAAACGGGGTTTCCTTAGCTTTCATCAAGTTAAATTTAAGACTTTTAAAACATTTTTAAGACCACTATGAATGAAATTTTAGACTTATACAGGGCTAAATGCTAAGGATTTTAAAAAGAATTCAAATATTCCAGTTGAAAAAGATTATGACTTGCCCTATCAAAAAAATATTAATATTTAATAAATTTAGTAACACAATAATAATACAGTTTTGTTTGTTTTTCAATAATAATTTTTGAATATTTTCTTTTATTAATTTTAAATATATCGATTCACAAACCCTATAACCCTTACCAAGAATAGAACAAAACATAGCTGTCAATTACATCAGTCTACAACAAAAATAAAATTAAGAAAGAAAAAAATTAACAGGAAAATTAAGACCTGTTAAAAAGACCTACAACACAACATTTCAGTAGATTTAAGACTTTTTAAGGCCTAAAATTTAGCTTTTGAGATTTAAGACATTTTAAGACTTTTTAAGACCTGCGGATACCCTGAATAAAACTAAACTCACCATGTGAACTTTTTGATTTAATGAATCACTATGGTAATCGTACAATAAGAGTTTTTACAATACGTTTTTTTTTAGACATGTCTGCATGTCTTTGTTTATTTGCCAGCAGTTTCACACATAAACTGAAATGTCACCTGTGATGAGAAAATTTATTAATATGTTGGTTTTTTTAGAGCTGTGGTGTGCCTGCTTTTTTGCTTCACATTGTTTTGTGGTGGTGCATCCACCACAAGCTTTTTGCTTACTGAATATGTGCCCTTCGACTGTTAAACATAAAAAATTTGATTTTTTTTTTTCAGTCTGATCCACACTAATTTTTTTTTTGCTAGTTGTTCACACTACTTATTTAAAACTAGCTAAAAAAAATACAATTCTTGCAATTTTTGGGAGGACAACTTAATTGTTTTATGTTCAATCCACGTAAATTTGTAAAAACAATTCAGTTAACTTAATCGATTTGTATTTGGACAATATGAAACGTGTGGAAGCCTGCTTTTTTATACAGGGTTCCACACAATTCATTCATGTTGTCCCAAAACAAATTGATTAATTTACCTAAACAAATTTAAGTAGATTGGACATGAAACAATTAAGCTGTCACAAAAACCCTCAAGAATTGTGTTGTTTCAGCTCATTTTAAATATGTAGTTTGTATAAGCCGCAAAAATATATTTTTGAGTGTACATAAACAGAGAGAAGTAGTGTATATGTATGATTTAGGAGTTGTTGTTGTTGTTTTCAGTTCAATTCAGTTCATTTATGTTCAAAAGATATGTAGGTTTCACTCAACAATAGAACAACATACTCCAGTGCTCTAACTGCAAAAAGAGTTCTCATATAGTGCCAGCTATGATTCATTTCATTATGGTTGTTGTGCTGGATTTTATTTTCAAGAATGCACTAATTCTAAAATTAGTCTAAAATACAAGCCTATTAATTTGCCAAATGAACAAATAAGACCATCTTTCCTTTTTTCACCTTTAGTTGTTAACTTGTGACCCTTTACTTCTAAACTATCTCAGTGTTTTTGCTGAAACGCATAATTAAAACAACAACTACAATATTAATATTATATTATGAGGTAATAAAAGAGTTCTCAGTCAATGTGCCTAAGAAGCACTAAATTATGCATAAAAAAGACACCTAGTAAGCTATAATATGAGACATTTAGAGATATCTGATGAAAAAAGGAAGAATAGCAAAGGTCAGAGAGAGCAAACATTAGAGAGAGAGAGAGAGAGAGAGAGAGAGAGAGAGAGAGAGAGAGAGAGAGAGAGAGAGAGAGAGAGAGAGAGTGTGTGTGTGTTTGTTTGTTTATGCCTTGGTGCATATAGCTGATAAGCAAAGTGCGAGACCATGCCTGCAACAAACAAAAGCAGGAGGCATTCCCTATGAGACAACCCTTCTCTCCCAGACCATAATCCAGTTTGTGTACATTACATACGCCTTGTTTACATAGCATTAAGATGCATTTTTGTGGATCCGATCATAATTCTAAATGCAGGATTTAAATAGGGTCTAAAACTTTTGAGATTGTCAACTGTTGACCCCTTCCTGAAGTTGTTAAAAATGCACACAATTGGTTGTGAATTGCTCATGTTGTACACTGTAAAAGTGAGTTCCACAAGATACCTTCATGTTGTCCCATCACAAATCAATTGAGTTTACTTCATAGTTTTTACCAACTTAAGTGCATTGAACAAAAATAATTAAGAATTGTTTTGTTTCAACTGTAAGTAGTTTGAGCAAGCAGCTAAAGTCATTTTTTAAGTGTAAAATTGGTTAAATGGGCCTCAAAATACCAACTAACCTCCAAATACTGACCTTTTTTAAAATCATAGAATGTGCTGTTGAAGCTTGCTGGCTCAATGGCCAGATGTAAACTTTCCTGTCTATAACCATAATTGTGTTTTTAAAGAGCAACAACGTTAAAAGCAAAGGTTTTTTATACCATTTATTTTTCTCTTACATCACTTGTGATATTCACTGCTCTAATGTTTGCAACTTGTATAAAATAAAGAATACAATGTATTAAAAAAATTGTTTTTTATATTTTCTTTTCTTTCAATCTACAAATTACAACCATAGACAGCAATGTTTAAATATGGCCTTCAGGTTACAATGTTTGTAACTGGTATAAAAAAACAACACAAATAATAACCTTATTCTAGGCACATAACCATTTAAAAAAAAGTCAGATGTTAATGTGACTAAACTTTTTTTCTTTTAGGTAAGTTATGATTATCAAATTTGTTTCTGTTATGCTTAATAGCAGAATAATGAGAGAGATATTTTTTGAGAAATTGTTATCTTTTCTTGAAAGTCAAGTTTACATACAATAAGATTATTATGCCTCTGAAAAAGCTCAGATGATGGTGTCAAGGTTTAGGAAGTTTCTGATTGGCTAATTGACAACATTTGAGTTAGTCGGAGGCACAACTGTAGAATAGTATTTAAGGAAAACCTCAAACACACTGCATCCTTGTGTGACAACATGGGAAAATCAACAAGCCCGAATCAACAAAAAAGCCAGATTACAATTTGCTAAATTACACTGGGAAAAAGAATAATTTTTGGAGACATGTGCTGTGGTCTGATGGAACTAAGATTGAACTGTTTGGCCATAATGACCAGTGTTACATTTGCAGGACAAAGGGGAAATCTTACAAGCCTAGGAACACCATCCCATCTGTGAAGTATGGGGGCAGCAGCATCATGTTGTGGGGCTGTTTTGCTGCAGGAGGGACTGGTCCACTTCACAGCATAGATGGCATCATGAAGAAAGAACATTATGTAGAAATACTGAAGCAACATCTCAAGACATCAGCCAGGAAATTAAAACTTGGCCACAAATGGGTCTTCCAAACAGATCCTGACCCTAAGCATACTGCCAAATTAGTTAAAATGTGCTTTAAGGACAACAGAGTGAATGCTTTGGAGTGGCCATCACTAAGCCCTGACTAAATCCTATAGAAAATTTGTGGGCAGAGTTGAAAAAGCTTGTGCGAGCAGGACAGCCTAACAATCTGACTCAGTTACACCAATTCTGTCAGGAGAAATGGGACAAAATTCCTGCAAACTATTGTGAGAAGCTTGTGGAAGGATACCCAAAACATTTGACCAAAGTTATACAGTTTAAAAGCAAAGCAAAAAAAAAAAATACCAAGGAAATGTATGTAAACTTTTGACTGTCTAGAAATTAATAAAAAAATTCTCAAAAAAAAATTCTCTCATTATGATGGCATTTATTAAATGTAAATGATTTAGGTAATCCTAACGGACCTAAAATAGTAAACGTTTAGTATGATTTACCATCAGACATTTAAAACAAAAATGGTTATGTTCCTTTCTTTAGAGTGTATGTAAACTTCTGGTTTCAACTGTATGTGATGTGTAAAGCTCCCGAGGTTATACCCTTTTGTGTACAAATTCAAAGTTTTTGGTTAGAAATATTTAGTTATTGCAAAAGTGTACAATTGTGTTTCACTCTCTGACCCAATGATAGCAATTTTTGGTTGCTCAGATTTTTTGGAGTCTCTCAACCCAAATGTACAGTATGATTACCTGTTCAATATGGCATGATTATAGCCAAGAAAGTCATCCTTAGTTTCTGAAAGAAAAACATGAGTCCTCTTTTTTCTGACTGGCTACTTGGACTTACATCAACTTTACATTTGGAAAAAAATTAACTACACCACCTTTCAGAACTCTGCAAAATTTGAAAAAACGTGGGATCCATTCTTTGATTTTCTAACAGACCATAAGGACTAATAAAGTTGTTTAATTTCTAAAGACTTGTAATATATTACGGTGTAATTGCAGGTCATATTTTTCTTGTATGTTGCCATTTTCCTTCCAGTTGGTCTTTTTTCCATGCTTTATTTTGCATTTTGCACAGATTAGTATTATATGAAGGGTTTGTCTGTCTGTTCTTTGTTTTTTTCATGTTTGCATAAATCATAATATAAAACAAACCTAAAGAAAAGAAAATAGGCTAAATTGCATATTTATACTTGTTTTAATTATTGTGTTTATACTTATTTATGCACTTTGTTTATTTACTGTGTTACAAACCTCACTCATTGGATAAAATTCTTTAAATGTGTTTATTTTTTTTATTTTAGCTCTGCATGTTTAATATTAAAAATGTGCACACCATTTTAAACAGTAAAAACATTCAACAAAATAGTAATAATAATATTTTTGGGACAGTTTACAGTATATAAAATGCTGCTTTCTCAATGATTGTGTGACGATGAACACTAATGATGATGAAAAATTATAACTGCATTCAATAAGGAACCCAGTATTTTAAATGGTAACAATATTTCACAATTTTACAGTTGTTTTACTGTATTTATGGTCAAATAAATGCAGCCCTACTGAGCAGAACAGGCTCTTAAAGGGCACATGTAATGAAAATCCCCTTTTGTAAGCTGTTTTGTAAGCTGTGTGTGAGTACAGTGTGTCCCCAGTCATATTGGAGTGATAGATACACAATAAGTCTCTTTTTTTTAAATCTCCTGACGTTAAAATAAAATCTAAATCCCTCCCATTTTGAGGCCCACCGCAACATGACGTAGGAGTGCAGTTTCCCCGCCCACCGATTGACAGCCACTTATTAACATGTCTCTGTAGTAACGCGTATAATCATATCAACAAGACAGGACCTGTGCAAAGCTACTGGGATTAAAAGATCTGTTCAGCTCTCTGTGATCATCAAATGTGATCAAGAATGAGTATTACAAGTTTAAAACGTTTTTAAAATGTGCATGTTTGTAATGAATTACAGCGATTTTACCGTCTTTACCACCCCAACCACATGTCAGTACAATTATAAAAGAAGATGTTTTAATCCTGGTTTATGGACGTTAAATCAGGTTTATTTTGTACATTAACATAATGGATATACATACAGCAGTGGATAATAATGGGTATTCTGTCACATTTGCGTGCAACAATTGTGCAAAGTTAAAAGTGCACATTGTGTGTGTGTGTCCGCTGTGTCTGTGCATAAATTTTGTAACAACATTGTGGGTGACTCATCATTGCAGAAAGGCTTGACTTAACTCCACAACAAATACATCAAATAATCATTGGGACAGTATGGGAAAGTATATTTCTCACAAATGTTACGTGAGATCTGCTTCCTTCATGTCTGTAACTGTGATGTTTATCTGACACAGCCGAGGCGAAGACTGAGGCACACTCTGACAGGCAGGTGGGAACGGTGGGTGGGGAGAATTAACATTAAAGGCACAGGCAACGAAAAAAGCTACATTGTGTTCAGAGAAGAAAATTCATTCTGGAAGGTCTGATAAATAATCTGATGGGTGTTTTGAGCTGAAACTTTACAGACACATTCTGGAGACACAAAAGACTTATCTTAAATCTTGAAAAGGGGGTAAAATAGGTGCCCTTTAAATCTTTAACAAACTTTTAACTGGTAGTGCATGTTTAGATAGATTCAAAACTGAGTCCAAAAAACAGAGAAAATGGCAAAAAAAAAAAAAAAACAAAAGTTTAATCAGCACACAGCATTAACACAGGATTATCCTAAAAACACAAACAAACACACACCGAGGATATGGCGTCCTCCACAACACAGAAAAGCCTATTTTAGTGCTGATTGCTCAAACAGTGATTTAATTCTTTCCAGCCTTGTTCAAACTATATCCTTGAATGACCACAACTACGGGCTATCGAGCGAGAGTGTGAATTATGCAAGCCTCGAGATCAATAGTGAGTTATTCTCAGTCAAGCTATTAGCTTCATCCTGGACGTGTTGGATCTATCGGATATGTAATTGCTGTGCATGAGCTAAATGTCACATCTGCTTTCTGTAAAATGAAATAATCTTTTAATCGATTTAATTCCATGCATTACAAAGCAAACAGCTGGAGAATTGAATCCTAAGTCAATGCACACGTAAATACAGTAAACATGAATGTAGGAATTCAATTTATAAGTGTTTATCGGAATGTCAAATGTCATAAACTGTTAGTGGGTTGTAGTTATTTGACTTATTTATAATGGTTAGCTAGATTAGTTAGCTACTTGTGACAGTAACAATATTATTTCAATTATTACATTGTTGCATTTCATTTGTGAATGTTAATTTATACAGTACTGTGTATTTAATGAATTTAACATCTGCATACTGTAAATTAATACAAAAACCTATATTAAATAATTATTTAATGCACTTTAATATTATAATATACATAAATTCAGTCTTTAATATTTTTTGCATTTTTTGTAATTCGTGATACCTAAATCATTATATAACGCAAAAAACAAACAAACAAAAAAACAATTACAGATTAAATTATTTATTTCATAATCAGAAAGTAAAAGGACAAAACACATTTAAAAGAAATAAGCCTATAAAAAGCTACTATTCAGTATAATATTAAGTCATTTTCATTCATTCATTCATTTTCTTTTCGGCTTCGCCCCTTTATTAATTAGGAGTCGCCACAGCGGAATGAACCACCAACTTATCCAGCATATGTTTTACGCAGCGGATGCCCTTCCAGCTGCAACCCATCACTGGGAAACATTCATACACACACATTCACACACATACATTACGGACAATTTTAGCTGACCCAATTCACCTATACCACTTGTTATGGGACTTGTGGGGGAAACCGGAGCACCCGGAGGAAACCCACGCAAACACGAGGAGAACATTCAAACTCCACACAGAAATGCCAACTGACCCAGATGAAGCTCGAACCAGCGACCTTCTTGCTGTGAGGCGAACGTGCTACCCACTGCGCCACCGTGCAGCCCATTAAGTCATTTTAATATATAATAAAATAAAAATAAAAGTAATAGTGAAATTAAATTAAATAAAATTATAGATGTCATGCAGGTTAAATGAGCAAAATAATTGAATCAAATGAATAATCTAATTTGAATCTTTTTGTTACAATTCTGACATATATTTGATTTAAATATGAAAGCAATATATATATATATATATATATATATATATATATATATATATATATATATATATATATATAATTTGTAATTTATTAAAACTAATTTTTTTTTTGTATCAAGTGATATTTAATGATTTTTACAGTATTTCTGATAATATGTTTTCTTATTTGTTTTATTTTGGCTGGAATAGAAGCAGTTAAAAAATAATAATTTTAAGGTCAATATTATTAGCCACTTTTTTTCGATTGGGTACAGAACGGCAACAGTGGCTCAGTGGTTAGCACTGTTGCCTCACAGCAAAAATGTTGCTGGTTCGAGTGCTCTCCCTGTATTGGTGTTGGTTTCCTCCGGGTGCTCCGGTTTCCCCCACAGTCAAAAAACATCCGCTATATGTAAATTGAATAAACTAAATTGGCCGTAGTGTATAAGTATGTGTGTGATTGAGTGTTTATGGATGTTTCCCAATACTGGGTTGCAGCTGGAAGGGCATCTGCTGTGTAAAACATATGCTGGATAAGTTGGCGGTTCATTTCGCTGTGGCGACCCCTGATGAATAAAGGGACTAAGCTGAAGGGAAATGAATCTTTAACATTTTTGTACTTTTGTGTTTTTTTGTAGATTATAATACCTAAACCATTAAACAATGCAAACAAAAAAAACTTTACAAATAATAAAAACAATTACAAATTAAATGATTATCTATTTCATGATCAGCGAGTAAAAAGACATAATAAATCTAGAAGAAACTAGCTGAATTATTGTAATGAATGGGCTACTATTCAGTATTTTACATTAATTTAACTTAATATATAATAAAATAAAAGTAATTGTAATAGTAAAATGACATCAAATAAATTTTACACTAAAACAAAACAAAACATTTTTTATTTCTGGTTTTCATTTTCAAGAATGAACTGTCTAAAATACAAAACAAAAAAAATTGCCAAATGAACAAATAACACTCACCTCTTTTATACACCTTCAGTATGGTGTATAAAACACCTACACCTTCACCTTATACTTTCCTTCTAATCTATTTTAGTGTTTTTAATGAAATGCATAATTAAAACAACAATTACAATATTGTAGTAATATGATCTTTATAGTAAAATGACATTAATTTTTACATTAAAACAAAACAAAAATACAACTAAATAAAACACAACAAAACAAAACCAAAAATAAAATAAAAACAAAGCAAAACAAAAAACAAAACAAAAACAAAAAACAAAACAAAAATTAACAAAAATTAACAAAACAAAAACAAAAATTAGAAAAACACAACAAAACAAAACAAAAACATTTAAAACAACACACAACACAAGAAAAGAAAAATTAAAACAAAATAAAACACAACAAAACACAACACAGCAAAACAAAATAAAACAAAACAAAAAACAAAACAAAAACAATTTTAAACAAAACACAACAAAACAAAACAAATCCAAAACAAAACAAAACTAAAACTAAAACAAAACAAAAAAACTAAAATTAAAACTAAATAAAACAAAACAAAAGTTAAAACAAATTAAAGCACGACACAACACAAGCAATACAAAACGAAAACAAAACAAAAAACAAAACAAAAATGTAAACAAAATACAACACAACAAAACAAAAACTAAAATTAAAACAAAACGAAACAAAAAATTTTAACAAAACAAAACAAATAAATTACAAAAAAAAAAAAAAAATTAAAACAAAACAAATTTTTTTTAAACAAAACACAACAAAACAAAACAAATCCAAAACAAAAACAAAACAAAAATTAAAACAAAAACAAAACACAAAACAAAACAAAAACAAACATTTAAACAAAATAAATCAAAACAAAACAACAATTAAAACAAAATAAAACACAACAAAACACAAAACAAAACAAAAAAACAAAGCAAAACAAAAATTTAAACAAAATACAACATAACAAAACAAAGATGTTATGCAGGCTAAATTAATTTCATAAAATGAATAACTGAAATTGCATTCATTGTTGCAATTCCGACATATCTTTGATTTAAATACACCCAAATAATATGTAGACACACAAGGGCAACAATTACGAAAAAGAAACGTGTTATTTTATCTTCTATACTATATTTTCTGTAACGTTTTCTTCCGTTTTTTTTTGTAGTTGCTTAGCTTTTGACGAATAACAAGCAGATATATAAGTGTCATTTATGTACTCTCCCCTTTCCCTCATCGTTCCCATGCTCTATATACAGTAAAAGAGAAAGAGCAGGCTTTTTTTTTCTCCCTCCATAGCATCCATATCTGCTTCTCCTTTGATTAGAAATGTATTCAAATATTGCCTTCTAATACTTTTTTCCCCTTGCGTTTATGCACCATTGCACACGAGATTAAGCACTAGGTGAATTTTCCTACAAATCCCAGGGTGGAGAGGCAAGATAAACACACTCCATTGACTTTGCCATTGCAATTACCTTATAGGAGCTTTTAAAAAAAGAAAGCAAGAAAGAAAGAAAGAAAAAACAGAAACGAAAAAGAACTTATAGGTTTCGTGGAAGATGTTCATTTGCTCTTTTCAGTTGCACAGACGTACGGATTGTAAACTAAAAATCTAAACATGCATTTGAGGTGGTAACCTTGTAATCTTTACCTTCACAAATGCAATTTGAACAGCAGCTGGATACGAACACGCTTCTTAGTAAGATAATTCACTAAAAATGACATAATCGATACTCCTTTGCTCTATTTGTCCTACAAAGCAAATCAAATGTTCGTGACGCCACGACACAAGCTTACGTGTGAAACAAGAAAAGCAAACAGATTCAATAATGCAGACACTAAAGCTTTTCCTTTTACTATTAATATATGTATGGAAGAATGTATTAGTGTTTCGTCGCTCTAAGTCTGCCTCATAAACCGATCCGGCCCACAGATTGACTTATCTATCTGAATCCAATTTTCATGTTCACTGGCTGCAATGAGTGCCCTTATCCCATGATGAGTTACACCTCCGCTATCAGCTCCTGATAAACAGACAGAGCATTGCAAGCGCCTCTGAAGTGAGAAGGAACCCATAGATACTGGCATGAATAAAACAGCGCAGAAGGACATGCACATCACCTCGCTGCGATGGATTCTGCCCTCGCCATTCACCGATGAGATACTGAGCAAATGGCTTTACGCACTTTGTTGTTGTTCTGAATGCTGACCGAATCTGGAAGTGAAACTACATTCACGCCTGAATAGAATGAAACAGGACTTTCTCGGAGCCTTGGTCAAAAGTAAATAATACTTGTTAAAGGAATACCCTGCTTTTTTTTTTGGAAATAGATTTGGAGGCTGATATTTTAACCAATATACAGTTGAAGTCAAAATTATTAGCCCCCTTGTTTATTTTTTCCCCTAATTTCTGTTTAACGGTTTTTTTCAGCACATTCCTAACATAATAGTTTTAATAATTCATTTCTAATAACTGATTTATTTTATCTTTGCCATGATGACAGTAAATAATATTTTACTGGATATTTTTCAAGACACTTCTATACAGCTTAAAGTGACATTTAAAGACTTAACTAGGTTAATAAGGTTAACTAGGCAGGTTAGGGAGATTAGGCAAGTTATTGTATAATGATGGTTTGTTCTGTAGACTATCGAAAAAATATATAGCTTTAAGGGGCTAATAATTATGACCTTAAAATGGTTATTAAAAAAAATAAAACTGCTTTTATTCTAGCCAAAATAAAACAAATAAGACTTCCTCCAGAAGAAAAAAATATTATCAGACATACTGTGAAAACTTCCTTGCTCTGTTAAACATCATTTGGGAAATATTTAAAAAAGAAAGAAAAATTCAAGGGGGGGGCTAATAATTCTGACTTCAATATATGCAGTTTTATTTATTTTTTCTGCATGACTGCAAAAACAAAAGACAAACAAGTATCATCATTATTTAAAAACCTTAACTTCAAATGTATTATTCAACTATTCTTTTCAAAAAATAAGTAATACTGCATTCATAAAGCAACCAAGTCATTGAACTTTAACCAAAGTCAAAAACAAAAAAAAAAAAAAAACTGTAAAATAATTAAATGACTTTAAAAAATGACTGAATCTGAAAGTGAAACTACATTCACCCCTGAATAAAATGAAACAGGACTTTCCTTGAGCCTTGGCCAAAAGTAAATAATACTTGTTAACATACTCTACTTTTTTTGGAAATAGATTTGGAGTAGCGGATATATTAAGCAATAAATATTCCTTTTTTTATTTTTTTTTTTTTTGCATGATTGCAAAAACAAAAGGCAAACAAGTATAATAATAATGCATACATAAAGCAACCAAGTCATTGCCCATTAACCAATGTCAAAAAACCAAAAACTGTAAAATAATAAAATTAAAAATAGCTTTAAAAAAATAACTGAATCTCTTGGCTAATACCATGTAATAAGTAGCTGAAATTAGCACAAATGTCAGGGCATGTCAAAACATCGCAGGGGCCCCAAAATCACCTCAGACCCCTGAGGGTTAAACTACATTCACCCAGAATAAATTGAAAAAAAGACTTTCTTTGGGCCTTGGCCAAAAGCAAATAGATGTTAAAGGAATAGATGAAAATAGATTTTTTAGGCTGATAGCAAATGTATTAACCAATAAATATACATTTTTTAAATTTTTCCTGCATGATTGCAAAAACAAAAGGCAAACAAGTATCATTATTATTTTAAAACCTTAACTTCAAATTTATTAAATGAACTGTTCTTGAGCCTTGGCCAAAAGCAAATAATAGATGTTAAAGGAATACTCTACTTTTTTGGGAAATAGATTTGGAAGCTAATAGCCGATATATTAAACAATAAAAAATTTTTTCCAATGTTTCCTGCATGATGGCAAAAACAAAAGGCAAACAAGTATAATTATTATTTTAAAACCTTAACTTCAAATTCAGTAATCATCTATTCTTAATATATTTATACATACATACATACATACATACATACATACATACATACATACATACATACATACATACATACATACATACATACATACATACATACATACATACATACATACATACATACATACATACATACATACATACACACAAAGTAAAGTCAGAATTATTAGCCCCCCTGTTTTTTTTTTTTTTTTTACAATTTCTGTTTAGATATTTTCAACACATTTCTAATCATAATAGTTTTAATAACTCATTTCTAATAACTGATTTATTTTATCTTTGCCATGATAACAGTAAATAATATTTTACTAGATATTTTTCAAGACACTTCTATATAGCTTAAAGTGGCATTTAAAGGCTTAACTGGGTTAATTAGGTTAACTGGGCAGGTTAGGGTAATTAGGCAAGTTATTGTATGATGATGGTTTGTTCTGTAGACTATTGAAAAAAAATTGCGTAAAGGGGCTAATAAATTTGTCCTTAAAATGGTGTTTAAAAAATTAATAACTGCTTTTATTCTAGATGAAATAAAACAAATAAGACTTTCTCCAGAAGAAAAAATATCAGACATACTGTTAAAATTTCCTTGCTCTGTTAAACATCATTTGGGAAATATTTTAAAAATCAAAAAAAATCAAAGGGGGGCTAATAATTCTGACTTCCAACTGTATATATAATAAAAATAATGCATACATAAAGCAACCAAGTCACTAAACAATAACCAAAATCAAAATAACTGTAAAATAATGAAACTAAAAATAGTGAAACTACATTAACCCCGAATATATGACATTCTTTGAGCCTTGGCCCAAAGCAAACAATACTTGTTAAAGGAATACTCTACTTTTCTCTCTTTTTTTTTTTTTTAAATAGGCTCATTTTACGTCCCCTAGTTTGAGTTTTAGCAATATTTAATCCATTCAGCTGATCAACGTGTATGGTGGGAGCACTTTTAGCTTAGCTTTGCATAAATCATTGAATCGGATTAGACCATTAGCATCTTGCTCAAAAAATAGTTTTGATCTTTTTTTTTTAAAGCTTGACACTTCTGTGGGTAAAATCTGTACTAAGACTGACAGAAAATCAAAGTTGATATTTGCTAGGCCACCGCTATCTCACGGCAGTTCATAACTTTTTGTTTAGTGGCTAATTTGTATGAATTCGTACAATCTCATTCGTACTAGGCATGGGCCTAGTAATAAGATTTTGATGGTATGATAACCTTGGATAAAAATATCATGGTTTACGGTATCACGGTATTGTGCTTAAAATATATTCTTTTTGAATGTCTGGGTAAAAAACCAAAGTTTTTTTCCCCTTTGAACACAAAATATTTTATTTTGAGAAACTTTTAAAATATTTTGGAGCAGTAAACATGTCAGGTTAAATAATCCAATTAAATAATTGACTTCTGCTGTCTTCATTAGTTTCAAAAACACAGATTTCTTTACTAATCTTACTATTAATACTACTCTTTTTCTAATTTAAAACAGCATCTTTGGATATTTTTTCTGTTGGAGATACTGTTGTCCTAAATAACTAAAAACAAAACGTAAATAAAAAAAATCTTACACATACCTTAGGAACGGTACAGCAGAAAATTTTGGCGGTTTTAAAACCTTGACTTTTCCAAAATACCTTGAAAACAGTTATCGTCCCATGCCTAATTCGTACAATTTAGTACAATTTGCTTATCCCCCAATGACGGTTGAGTTTAGGAGTGGGGTTGGGTGCCACGCCTCCTTTTTAAAATCGTACATTTTTGTATGGCTGAACTCGTACAAATTTGTACAAATTTGCCACTAAACGAACAAAACGTAGTTACGTTTCCTCGTGAGATTAGGCTGGCTAGGCAGATATGGCTAAGAACTCTACTAAACTATTCTGGTTTAATAATCAAAAAACTTTGCTGCTGTGCTGTTACCATGGCATACATTTATGCAGGTTTGTAAAATAGTCCACAGGGTAACTACTGTATTTAATATCTCTGAATGATATTATTGCAGGGGCGACACAGTGGCGCAGTAGAGCCTCGGCTGGGTCAGCTGGCATTTCTGTGTGGAGTTTGCATGTTCTCCTAGTGCTCTGGTTTCCCCCACAAGTTCAAAGATATGCGGTACAGGTGAATTAGGTAAGCTAAAATTGTAAGTTAAAATTGTCCGTAGTGTACAGTACATGTGTGAATGAGAGTGTATGGGTGTTTCCCAGTGATGGGTTGCAGCTGGAAGGGCATCCTCTGCGGAAAACATATGCTGGATAAGTTGGCGGTTCATTCCGATGTGACGACCCCTGATTAATAAAGGGACTAAGCCGAAAAGAAAATGAATGAATAAATGATAATATTGCACCTGCTGCAGCCATGGTATGGCAGCAAAGTCCCTTGATAAAACTAAAAAGGTGTGAGAAGTTTTATACCAAGGGTCACCAAACTTGTTCCTGAAGGGCCGGTGTCCTGAAGATTTTAGCTCCAACCCTAATCAAACACACCTGAACAAGCTAATCAAGGTCTTACTAAGTGTACTTGAAACACCCAGGCAGATGTGTTGAGGCAAGTTGGAGCTAAACTCAGCAGGGACACCGGCCCTCCAGGACCGAGATTGGTGACCCCTGTTTTATACCATAAAGAATGTCAAGGCATGTCAAAATGTCTGACATGTTTTCACTAAAAAACGGAGTTAAAAGGCTTTAAAAAATCGGATGTCTTAAATGAACAGAAGCAGTACACATGTAACTAAACTTATGAACATAAACATGCAATCGAATTATTGACGTTATATACTGAGAAATCAGTTTTACACTGTTATTATATGTACTGTTGTGAACTAATTCAACTCATTTAGATTTAACATAGTTTGAGAATATCAGTTTAATAATCAGTTAACTAAAAATGACCTTTTCTGACTTAAGGGTCGTGTACATACATGCAAATTTACAAAGTGCACAATATATCAGCAGCCATATTAATATTGGATGATAAATGCTTTTTTTAGGGTTAAACTGGTTAAACCACTTTGCATGCTTGCATGCTACATTTTTCATTATTTTATATTATTTTAGATTTATAATATGACTTGGAGCAACGCAGTGGCGCAGTAGGTAGTGCTGTTGCCTCACAGCAAGAACGTCGCTGGGTCGCAGGTTCGAACCTCGGCTGGGCTGGGTCAGTTGGCGTTTCTGTGTGGAGTTTGCATGTTCTCCCTGTGTTCGCGTGGGTTTCCTCAGGGTGCTCCGGTTTCCCCCACAGTCCAAAGACATGCAGTACAGGTGAATTGGGTAAGCTAAATTGTCCATAGTGTATGAGTGTGAATGTGTGTGTGGAAGTTCCCAGAGATGGGTTGCGGCTGGAAGGGCATCCGCTGCGTAAAATCGTGCTGGATAAGTTGGCGGTTCATTCCGCTGTGGCGACCCCGCAAGGGACAAAGCCGACAAGAAAATGAATGAATGAATGAATGAATATGACTTGGGACGGCACGGTGGCTCAGTGGTAGCACGTTCGCCTCACAGCAAGAAGGGCCGCTGGTTTGAGCCTCGGCTGGGTCAGTTGGCATTTCTTTGTGGAGTTTGCATGTTCTCCCCGTGCTTGCGTGGGTTTCCTCCGGCTGCTCTGGTTTCCCCCACAGTCCAAAGACATGCGCTATAGGTGAATTGGGTAAGCTAAATTGTCCATAGTGTATGTGTTAATGAGAGTATATGGGTGTTTCCCATTGATGGGTTGCAGCTGTAAGGGCATCTGCTGCACAAAACATATGCTGGAAGTTATTCCGGTTCATTCCACTGTGGCACCCCTGATTAATAATGGGAATAAGCTGAAAAAAATGAATGAATGAATTATGAATTGGTCGCTTTATATTTGCATTGTTAATATTTATTTTTAGAAAATAATAGTTGAGTAATAAATTTGAGGTTAAGATTTTAAAATAAAATCAGTTTCATTTATTTAATGGTTAATATATCGCTATTGGCATCCAAATCTAAAGAGTTTTCAGTTATCGGTAGTGTTCAAAAATTCCATATCGATATTATATATAATTTTTTCCTCTATTATTCCCATATTTTTACTGCCATTTTTAAAATAAATATATTACAAAATGAAAATTGATTACTTGATGCAGCTGTAGCAGGAGTAGGCTATTATTTTAGAAGCTAAATGATTTCACTTGCATTTTTCTTCTCTTATTCTGTTGTTTATTAACATTGAAACTCTGAAAGAACACATTCAATTTGGGTGTTTTATTAATGCACAAAACTTTGCTTAGGGCTCCCAGAAGTCTAGAACGGGCACCGAGGATGACCCTAAAAGTACTTGAAAAGAAAAAAAAGTCTTTGCAGGAGCAGCGCTACCAGTCATTTGGCTAAAGTCCCAAATGAAAACAGTCTCGGTGCTTTAATTGCACTGATAGCAGCCGCTTCTTCCCCCAGAACATTCTAATGTCATTAGTGAGGAAAGACATTAGAGGCGGGAGACGAGCAGAGCTGGCAGAGGGAAAGCAGCAGCAGCAGGTGACAAGCCCTAGGATGCCTGCAAAATGCGGTTTATGGACTCCTGATTGATGAGGTGATCCTGAAGCAGGTGATGAGTAATTCACGATTTAATTGAAAGAGATCAGTGGTGGTCGGCATCGTTTTCCACAAGCTCGGAAATTGACTTTTAATGCCCCCTTAGTTTAACGGCTGCAGATATTCCAGACTGTTTATTATTGTCTTGTTTTCAGGCTGTACCATCTAGGGCTCTGTCTTAACAGTCTAAGCGCATGGTCACACGGCGCAGGTGCACTTAGGGCAAGTCCAAATCAACTTTTTGTGTTTTAAGGAGAGGAAAAACTGTCTGTGCACCGGGCGCATGATCTAAAAGAGTTTATCTTATCTTATTAATGAGTTATGAGTAGGCCCACACAGAATTTGTGTGTGGAGAAATCTGCAGATTTCCGCCGATTTTTAGCCCATCATTAAGTTTATTTATTTACTTGTGTAAATGTGTGTACATTTATTATTATGCAGTTTTTTTTATTATTTTCAGTAATATTATTGACTCTTGTTCATATGATTTATTTACAATACAGTTTGTAAAGTAATATTTTCTGTCTTTTAGTATAGATATGAGACTTGCTTTGTATTGTAAACATTAAATAAAAGTTAAAAAGTATATATTTTTTTATTAAATATATTAAGTTTTTAATTACTATACTCCCAAAAATCATTCCACATAAATCCACAGATTTTTTAAAAATGTCCGCACATTCTGTCTGGCCCTAGTTATGAGCGTGTTTTGGGCATTAAACCAATCAGACACTCATCTCCCATTCCATTTAAGAGTGAGTTGTGGTCATGCCATTGCAGATATGCTAATAGCGAGATATGCAACTAGCGAGTAATGGATCTGCCCGTGTGTAACGTTAAAACGACCAGACCATCTACAGAATGAGCTGGATTCCACCAAAGCTCCCCTAAGGGTGAAGTTTTCAAATTTATGCAGACAATAATCATATTTTACATTTAATTCCTTTACTTTTTCATATTTAAAGATGTTTATGTGTTCCTGTGTGTGTAAAAAGCAATGTACATGTGCATTGTGAACCTGCCTGCAAGGGTCTATTACAAACAAAACCTGTAAATAACAAAAAATGTAATAAATAAATGCGCCTCTGATTTTAGACCAGCTTTTTGTTGGTCAATGGTAGGGCTGTCCAATTTGGGGAAAATGTCTAATTGTGATTTTTTTTGACAGATTGCGATTTCGATTTGATTTGCGATTTGATTTTGTATTCAAGCTTCAGCTCAATAATCTGTATCATAGCTTCTTACTGCTAAAATGCAGTGAGTGTTAGTTAAAAAGAAACTAAAAATATATTAACTTACTTAAACATTTATTGAAAATAGTTTTTAAATATTCAGAAATGAAACTATAATTTTTCTCTAGAGCAAGCAGTAAACACAACTAAAATTACCTTATACAAAAAAAAAAATTATTATAAAAATACAGAACACTTAGCAAACAAACATGGCTGAAACAACTCTAAAATTGTACTTTGTTGTTGCTTGCTACTAGATTGAGTGTCACTGGCAATATTTTCAGTTGACTTTTTTGCAAGACACTCCTGAAATCTCCTGAAGTCTATTAATGCTTCTGAAGCAGCAAACGCCATCATCCCGCTTTTCCATGCTTTCCTGTTTGTTTGTTTTTTATTGTGGGCTTTCCGTTTGCGCAATTCTGATTGGGCGGAAGGAAAGTGTGCTCACTCAATTGGCTAGTAAGACTATCACACACAGACGGCAGTCAGGCATTTGCTCTGGGTGGGGGAAATTAAATAATACATATATACTTCATATCGCAGACTCTTGCGATTAGCTAATCGCAACATTTCAATCACGATTGCTCTTCGATTTCGATTAATCGCACAGCCCTCTTCAATGACACAGTCTAAATTAGTTATCTCAAAATAACAATGCACCTTAACACACATCCTTTACAAATCAGTACTCCCTTGGGCACACAAATGGGTGCAAATGCATAATCCCTTAATTGTCACCGTCCTGCCACCAGGACGCTTAAGTTTACATGACTTTTTTTTTTACAATGAAATCCTAATTTAATCAAGTTATATATCGTTGAAAGGTCTAAGAGATCTGAATACATATTTTACAACTTTTTTAAAATATGTTTTTGTTAAGATTAATAGATTAAAACACATTTACTACCCTACAGCTTGCAGTATCATTTACGGTTAGACTTTTAAACTATAAAATTGTAGTATAAAGCAATCATGACAAACTATATACAGTATTATTTGAAAGCTTATATATATCTAGTTTTCATATCTGGTTTTTGATAGATATTACTAAGCAACAGTTATTCATTAAGTTGCAACAAGGATACTGATCAGAGTCATAAAGCATTACTTTGCTACAGAATTCACATAAAAAAAATAGATTTTTAGAGGCTGAATTCAAACCCAAACTTGCCATACTACTTTAGAATGTTATGTCTACTTCTCAAATAATGTTAAAAGTATGAAAAAGTTCACATGCCTCAAAATATAAGGAGCACTTTTGTATGGTCGTCATTGAAAACTGGTGGTCATGTTTGGTACTGCAGCTAAACAAAATATTACTGAGCACTCATTTTTTGAGATATCAACTTCAAATTTGGAATATAATTTGTTTAGATATTTACCTTTGATTTTCTGTCAATTGTAGGCTAAAACATGTTTTGTAAAATAAATATTTGATGTATTATATTAACAAACATTTATTGTTTTATTATTTTTTTATAAACATAAATGCACATAAATTTTGTTTTAATTTAACTTTTTTTTACTTCAGCTATAACTTGGCATCTGTCTTCTTTAAAACGAGACCAAGCTTAAATCTGTGCACCCAATTATTGAAGATTGTCAATCATATCTGCTCCAGACTGAAACAAACGGAAAACCCCCCCCGCCAAAATAACACTTTGTCGTGTCTGTCACCACATTGTGCCGGGTGTATTACAGGGTCTTAAAACTTGTCTTTCTATAGTAAAAAATCTGGTTTTACAGCAATCTCCGATTTTTTGAAGCGATCAGTCTGTCTCATTTTGGCACAGATGACGATGAGCTTTCAGATTATCAGCATAAGCTGTGGCACAAAAACAATCAGAGCTGTACAGAGGCTGTGGTTTTATCACATCAGAGAATGAGAACAGAAAATGAGCGCTACGTCTGATCAGTGACCGCTGCGGTGTGTGCCAGACAACAATCAGACCATGTGCTTAAGCCACAAGGAACATAAGCAATCTAAGACCAATCCATTTTCCCAGCACTGTTATAGTGAGGGAAAAGATTCTTATGAAAATCCTAGATGTGAAAAACACATCCTAAGAACAAAAGATAAAACATATGACAAGAGGAATGGGAGGGGGTTCATGAAAAATGAATTACGGACAGCGAGAGTTCTCTTTTTTTGCATGAACTACTTGCATTAGGGACTGGGAAAAAAGGAATATTGGAACCATTCATTCATTCATTTTCCTTTGGCCTAGTCCCTTGTTTATCAGGGGTCGCCACAGCGGAATGAACCGCCAATTATTCCAGCATATGTTTTACGCAGCAGCTGCCCTTCCAGCTGCAACCCACTGGGAAACACGCTTACAATCTCACATTGACACACTCTTATACACTAGAGCCAATTTAGGTTATTCAGTTCCCCTATACCACATGTCTTTGTACCGTAGGGGAAACCGGAGCACCCGGAGGAAACCCATGCCAACACGAGGAGAACATGCAAACTCCACACAGAAATGACAACTTGCCCAGCTGGGACTCGAACTAGCGACCTTCTTGCTGTGAGGTGACTGCTAGTGAAATTACTCACTCTTCACATGTTAAAAACTTGAGTTTCTTTCTTCAGTTGAACACAAAAGAAGATATTTTGAAAAATGCTGTTTGCTGAGACCCACTGACTTTTTTTCCTACTATGGATGTCAATCCCTACTGTAGTGTTTCCTTTTTTTTTCAATATTCTTCATAATAGATTGTGTTCAACAGAATACAGTTCATATAAAACCAAAGTATATCTAAATTGAGTGTGAGGAAATGTTGAGGAAACTTTTATTTTTGGTTGATTTTATTTTAAGTCAGGGTAATTTCAGCTAAGAAAAAAATGTTAGCAGGCACAATACTTCCTTAAAAAAAAGTAAATATTTGGACATTATTACAAATTATATTAAATGTAAAACAATTATCAAAAAGTGACAATGTTTTTTGTTCTAAGTAAAAAATGCGACCTGCAAAAATGACAAAAAATATCTGCAACATTAGCCACTTGCACACATTAAGTTCTATAATATGCTTACATACAAAATCAGGTTTTTAAGCAGTAGTGTACTTTACACTTACTTTATATGCTTGTTTGTTTTTTTCAAAAAAGTTGGCATTTTTAGGCACCAAAAACTGCAAAAGACATAAGTCGGTCACACTTTATTTTGATGGTGCATTTGTTGAATTTAAGTTACATTGCATCTACATGCCAACTAATTCTCATTAGATTATAAGTAGACTGTTATGTTGAGGTTAGGGTTGGGGTTAGTGCAAGTTGACATGTACTTGCAAAGTTTCTTATAGTCAGTTAAATGTCTGTTGAAGAACTGTTAAATGTCAGTATCAACAGATATTAAGCAGACAGTCTACTAATACTCAAATGGACAATCAAAAGAAAGTTTTTCCCATAAGTAGGGCCAGACAGAATCTGCGGACATTTTTTGCTATTTCTGCAGAGAATTTTGTTAAAAATCTGCAGATTTATGCGGAATGATTTTGGGAGTATCATAACTAAAAACTTAATTCAATTCAATTCAATTCATCTTTATTTGTATAGCGCTTATACAATGTAGATTGTGTCAAAGCAGCTTCACATGGAAGATTATAGTGAATTGAAACAAAGTCAGTTCAGTTTTCAGAGATTAAGTTCAGTTCAGTTTAGCTCAGTTCAGTGTGGGTTAATAATCACTACTGAAAGTCTAAACACTGAAGAGCAAATCCATCGATGCGCATCTCTACAGATCTAATACATTACATAAAAAATTATAGCTTTTTAACTTTTATTTAATGTTTACCATGCAGATCCAATTAGATCCAATTTATTTGGTAATCAAAGCAAGTCTCTCATATAATATACCTACTAAAAGACAGAAAATATTACTGTACAAACTGTATTGTAAATAAATCATATGAACATTTTCATATTAGTCAGTAATTATGCTAAAATTAATTGAAAAACTGAATAAATATAAATTTACACACATTTGCACATGTAAATAAACAGAATCAATGATGGGCTAAAAATCTGCAGAATCTGCAGAATCTGCAGAATCTGCGCGCGCAGGTTCCTTGTGGGCCCACCCATAAGTCAAATATTATAATTTACATCAACACACCTCCCTATCTTTGGTTTTGACTTGGAGAGAACAATTTCATTTTGAAACCAAATTCAGCTCTGCAGTGCCACAGCCTTATCACCCTGCAGCCCAAGACCGGTTACTCACTGAAGCTAAGCAGGGTCACTTCCTGGATGGGAGACCACATGGGAACACTAGGTTGCTGTTGGAAGTGGTGTTAGTGAGGCCAGCAGGGGGAACTCAAACTGTTGTCTGTGTGAGTCCTAATGCCCCAGTAATTTGAAGGGGACACTATACTGTCATTGAGCGCAGTCTTTCAGATGAGACGTTAAACCGATTTCCTGACTCTACAGTATGTAGTCATTAAAAATCCCATGGCACTTCTCATAATGAGTAGGGGTGTAACCCCGGTGTCCTGGCCACATTCATTCCATCGGCCATTACCGATCATGGCCTCCCAATCATCCCCATCCACCGAATTGGCTTTATCACTGTCTCTCCACTCCACCAACAGCTGGTATGTAGTGAGCGCACTGGCGCCGTTGTCCTGTGGCTGACGTCACATCATCCAAGTGGATGCTGCTACTGGTGGTGGAATGGAGAGACCCCTTTGGGTATATGTCCATACACCATAAATGCGCTATATAAATACTTATTAAATTACATTACAACTGCCTAGATAAGCCTAGATAAACCGCTCTTCTCCTTCATCTGATGGATAACTGCTGCCATTACGAATAGAAAAAGGAACAAAGCACTTGCTTAAACTAAGTTGTGGGTGGTAAGTTAATAAGATGGTGTAAAAGTTTAGCACTTCATGGAATTTAGACCTATTGCAAATTTGCGATGTCTTCCTGGGGTACAACAAAACAAACGCTCCTGTCTGTCTTCCCATAATCAGAGATAAACGATTTGAGAGACTAATATCAGGTTTTATTTTAAGCTACACTTCAGCTACAGGGATTTCCGGCCTCCGCATGAAATATATGTAAATCACCTTTATCACAGCCAGTTTCTTAATGAACCACGCTGCAAGGGTAGCTTTTGGGAACTGTAAAATGTTCCCCTGGGGAGTCAGCAGAGGAAAAAGATTGATGTGTCATGTGAGAAATCGTCCACTCCAACCAATTTTCTTTCGATTAGACACAAGATCAATTTCAATTGCTTCATCACACCGAAGCTAGCGGGGCGTATGTAGAGATGAACAATGAGAGTGTCAAAAAACAACATCTTTCTCTGTTTGCCGTGCTCACTGGGGTGTCGGCAAACTGATATTCGACGGGAAAACGTTGCTTTGAAATTAGATTTGTATTGCACAGACTCAAGGGCTTGTAGCCTGTTCAGATGCACTAGCACTTAAAGATCCGTTCTCCACATCCATCATGCTAAGTAAATATAACTGTATTGTTTTAAGGTCAAAGAATGCATGAGGTTTTACAGGCAGCTTGTCTGAAATACCTCAGGGAGGTTTTTGCTGCACCGCAACACATAAAATTAGGCCCAGTGGTGAAAATAACTCAAACTTCACTGTAGTACAGGCTATTTTTCAAACTTAAATATTAAAGCAAATAAAATATAGCAAAGATGCCACCATTTTTCAAACCCTTCCCTCTTGGCACCATAGATGGAAACTCTATGAACGATTTGCCAGGGAATAAATAATTAGATTTTACCTTGATCGACCAATCAGATACATCTTTCGCTGCCAATGTCAACCAAAGACTTGTGATGAGAGATCTGATGCGATTTAAACTCAAGGACACAGCAAAGCAGTCCAGCAGAATGTCACAGGAGTTTGAACTGCAAAAGGGCTCAATCTTAAGACTCAGTAAGCTGGAACTGGCTGTAATACAATGCCATTACACTGGGAAAACCAGGTCAAGGCATAGTTGAAAATACCATTCTACCCTTTTCAGTCTAAACCCACCTCACTGTCCTGAAAACACGAGCATGCACAAAGACCTAAACGTCCTTTATTTGACCTTTCTGCTCTGCTTGGTGCAAATTTATTTCAGTTAAACCTGCAGTAAACCATTGAATCAAATTGGCCATATTGTGCCAGTATTAATACATCTAGTAAGAATAAAAGGGGACGGTCCAGTACTCATGCATGCTTACAGACTCAAAAAATGAAAGTTGGTCGTACAAAAGTAAAAATGATTATATAATTTACTCCACATCTTGACTGAATTTTATCATGGAAGACATAAGAAAAAATATATGTAGAACAGAACTGTAATTGCATTGATTTTTTTCTGTTATTGTAATCTTATATGTTAATACTAGGGGTTGTACGACTACTGGTTTCTGCTAATCAATTTCTTTTCAAAGCAATACTCGAGTTACTAGACTACCCGTGGTTCGAGCTAGTTAAAAAGACACAAAGAAATCCTTCTCAATACACATTTTATTAATTCATTGCCGAATGCACCAATTTCATAGGCCTAACAGGGCTCAAAATTGCGACCGTTTTGGTCGCATATGCGCCCGAAATTTTATCTATGCAACCTCAAAATATATTTGGGAGCATTTGTGCGAGTGCATAAAATTGATGTCGTGCGACCTGTTTTCATAGCAAAATGTTCACCACATGCGCGGATTTAGGAGGCATTCACGCATTAGGCATCTTACACCTAAAAACACCAAACGCAGTGCTCAGGAATGGTGTAAAACAGTTGACATGTCAACTTGCTGCAGTAAACAAAGCCCGCAATGACTGCCCCGCCTTCAAGCTCTTCTTATTGTCCCACTGTGCTAGAACAGAACGTGAATGGATTGGTTAATATCAGCTGTCAATCACTCAGTTCCGATGACAGGGAGCTACAGCCGCGAAAATGTTAAGGTCTGGATCTGAGAGAATGAAAACAACACTGGCAGATTTTGTTTTAGAAACCACCTAAAGTTACAAATAATGGCACATCTGATTAGAGATCATGTAATGAATGTCAATCCAGCATTTACACTTTTCGAAGAGTGGATAAAAGACTTCCAGTGGTTAAAGTCCGCTATGAAAATGACTGAAGCCATTCACCGTAAAGCCGATGAGATGGAGTTTTCAGGTAACAGTGTTTGCCAATGAATCTACACATTTTAAGCACGAGATGTTCTAACGTTATTTTTTAAAAGCTTTTTTCTATTCAATCAGATTTGTTTACAGACAGACTGATTAAGATACCTGCACACTCAACTCCCAGAAATCCTGTATATTTAAACCAATCAGAGGACGAATGAGGATCTGCTAAAGTGTTTCCAGAAGTGTGAAGTGTGCCATATGCATCAGATGTTTAGCCACAGGTCCGTAGGTGGTGCTTGGCATGACACCTGAGGCTGAGACTAGGGTGAGTATAACAGGCTCTTAAGAGATACTCTTAAGAGATAACAAAGGACACTTAAGGCTATGGTCTATAGCATCTACTGTATTTCCCAAACTCCCATGCCAGAAGCACCACTTCAAAACGCACGAGTGGCAAGCATAACCAGTGATGTTCCATTGGTGCCATGACCCTGAATGAAGTGGGGTTAAAAGTAGTGAATATCAAAGAGGTTAGATAGTAAAAGCTGTATGAGCAAATCTCATTCTCCTAGCCTCAAAAGACTGACACAATATCCTTTAGCATCTGTTCAGAGTAGAACCAGAATGGGTATACTGGTACCGTGATTGAGATGGGAGTGAGGTTTAGGTGGGCGAGTATAAAATAGGTTAGCTAGTTAATTAGTAAGTGACACTTAAGGCTATGATCTATAACAGGGATGCCCAAACTCGGTACTTGAGGGCCGGTGTCCTGCTAAGTTTAGTTCCAACCCTAATCAGACACACCTGGGTTAGCTAATCAAGCTCTTACTAGGCTTTCTAGAAACATCCGTACAGGTGTGTTGAGGCAAGTTGGAGCTAAAATCTGCAGGACACCGCTCCTCCAGGACAGTGTTTGGACACCCCTGGTCTATAACATCTATTTCCCAAAATTCCATGCCAAAAGCACCCTTTCAAAACTCATATGGAGAGTGGCAAGCAGAACCAGTAATGTTCCATTGGTGCCATGACCCTGACTAAAGTGAGGTTAAGAGTAGTGAACATCAAAGAGGCTAGATAGTTGTAACTTTTCATAATTTTATTTAAAGTATACATGTTAAAAGGGTTACCCACTAGGATTTAAAGTGAAATACCAATACCAGCAATTATTTGTTCTATGCATATGTATTTTATTTCTTAGATATTTCTTTATATTGTACCCAAAATAAAGTTAAGAAACCCCCAATATCCTTGAAACTTCTCTCTAAACAAAACAAACAACAACAAAAAAATGTCTTATCTGTTGGATGATGGTCCTTTCCTTAAGTCAAGCATCAGAAAGAAACTGGTCAATTATTCGGAGTTAAAAAACATTGAGTGCGTTGAAATATGTTGGTCTACTTTTGCAGACTTGCAGATAATGGATGAATGAAACTTCATGATGATATCCAAAAACACCCAATCTTATTCAGACAGCATACCAATACAATTTCCCAACATTCAATTACCAAGACAATAAGGAAGTCAGGCTGAGCTTAAAACACAAGGTTTCCCAACTAGGACTTCACAAACAAACAGTTTTAAGTAGCTGCAAGGGACCATGTGTTCCCTCTACCACAACTGAATCTCTTCTTCATTCCTCTCTTCACCTATTATACATTCAAGTTGTCTGACTAGCGCCCTCTAGTGCCACGTAGTTCCATTAGAACAGCATTTTTATTTTCATTATTCCATGGATAACAAAAAAACAAGTGACAGACATTTCATTCTGTTACATAGTAAAAGCTGTAGAGCTAAATCTGACTCCCCTGGCCTCAAGTGACTGACACAGGAGTCTATGGCCTTCAGCATCTGTTCAGAGAAGGAGTAGAACCAGAATAGGTATACTGATGGCGTGATTGAGATGGGAGTGAGGTTTAGGTGGGTGAGTATAAAGTAGACTAGCTAGTAAATCAGTAAATGACACTTAAGTTAATGGTCTATAACATCTATGTCCCAAAACATAGGTGTTGCCATGCCAAGAGCACCACTTCAAAACTCGCATGGAGAGTGGTAAGCAGAACCAGTAATGTTCCATTGGTGCCATGACCCTGACTGAAGTAAGGTTAAGAGTAGTGAGCATCAAAGAGGCTAGATAATAAAAGCTATATGAGTAAATCTGACTCCCCTGGCCTAAAGTGATGGTCACAAGACTCTATGTCATTCAGCATCTGTTCAGAGCAGGAGTAGAACCATAAGAGGTATATTGGTGCTGTGACCAAGATAGGAATGAGGCTTAAGGAAGTGAGTATAACAGAGGCTAGCTAGTACAGTACATTCGTATCTGGCACTAAAGAATATGGTCTAGAATATGATATATGCCTCAATTTCCCATGTCAGAGACATCACTTCAAAATTCACAAGGAGAGCAGCATGTAGAACTGGAAATGTGACACTGGTGCCATGACCCTGATTGAAGTGAGGTTAAGGGTAGTATCGCAAAGGCTACATTGTAAGAGCTGTATTAGTAAATCTTAACCCCCTGGCCTTTAGTGACTGACTCAAGAGTTTATTTCCTACAGCATCTGTTCAAAGAAAGGAACTGGAAGGGGTATATTGGTGCCAAGACCCAGACAGGAATAGCCAATATTGATATAGGCAACAACTTTCACAGCTAAAGAGAGTTATGTGGGTAATTCTCATTTTTGTATAGAAGCGGCGACATGGTGGCCCAGTGGTTAGCACTGTCACCTCACAGCAAGAAGGTCGCTATTTCAAGTCCCAGCTGGGTCAGTTGGCATTTCTGTGTGAAATTTGCATGTTCTCCCTGTGTTGGCGTGGGTTTCCTCCGGGTGCTCCGGTTTCCCCCACAGTCCAAAGACATTGAATAAACTAAATTAGCCGTAGTGTATGTGTGTGAATGAGTGTGTATGGATGTCTCCCAGTACTGGGTTGCAGTTGGAAGGTCATCTGCTGTGTAAAACATATGCTGGATAAGATGGTGGTTCATTCAGTTGTGGCGACCCCTTATGAATAAAGGGACTAAGCTGAAGGAAAATTAATGAATGAACTTTGTATAGAACTGAAATGTTTACATTGGTGCCGTGGTGAATGTAACAGATGCAAGTTAGTAAGGCCTGTGCGATAAAACCCCTCTACCCTGTTCCAAGAGTTGCACTAGCGGAGGTTGTGGTTATGTTCCCCATGCCAGAGATGCATCTTAAAATCTGGTTTAGAGCAGGGCAAGCAGAACCCACCAGTGTTACATAAGTAAATGATGAAAGAAATTTCGAACAATAGTCTCAGAATATATAGGAGCCTCATCCCCACTAAACAGCCGATTGAGCTACGCTACCTCACACACCAATCTCATTCCTTCACTCACCTGTCTTCTCCATTTCAGCTTCAACGAGGCCTCCATTTTGGCTCCAGTACAATAGAGTCTGACAGTGTCGGACACCAGGCAGTTTTCCCCCACTGACGAGATGAACACGTAGGCAAGAATGTTAAGAGTCTCTAACGATTTTTCAGCTCAAGTGGGCAGGTGACTGGCATCCTTTGGTGAAGGCTGTGCGAGATGCTACCCCGCCCAAGATAATTAATGAGTTTCTGTCAAGCGCACCGCTCCGAAGGAGTGCAGAAGGGGTCGCCCTGTCAAAACCCATCCTGCTCTCCAGCGCCGAGGAGCCCAATTCAACACCGCAGAGTGCAGATGAGGGCACAAATGAAAATTGTAGTAGGGATTTTGAGAATGAGACTGGGATTCGGTTTATTCAAGGTTAAGCCCTCCTACCGTATAAAGCTTCACGTACAGTTGAAGTCAGATTTATTCGCCCTTTTGTGATTTTCTTTTTCTTTTTAAATATTTCCCAAACAATGTTTAACAAGGCAAGCTATTTTTCACAGTATTTCCTATAATATTTATTCTTCTGGAAATGGTCTTATGTGTTTCATTCGGCTAGAAAAACATTTTATCTTCATGCAGCACTGCGCAGGCCGATCGAAATCTTAAAGTAGTGCATGCTGGTTAGAAATTTTTTTCCAGCTTGATGCTACGCTGACGCCACGTGACTGTCACATGTGGCATCAAAGTACTACAAGAGCACTCCGAGATCAGATGGTAGACTCAGCCGCTGCAGCTTCTGAAGAGCGACAGCAGGAGCTGCGATGACGACACCGATATTACACGATTGGCTGGATTCACCGCATGACAACAACCACGTGTGTTTCGGGTTTATTATTAGACAACTTCCGTCTCACAAATGTCAAATGTTCACAATTCACAAATGTACATATCATGCTTATTAAAAGACTTTAAATATTTTACCGCAGTAGGCCTTATCATCTTTTTTTGTTAAATAATTTGTTTATAAAGGCTAGACTGCTTGCATAGGTTTATTTTCAACTTTTTCATAAGACTATTTACTGTATTTAGCTCTATAAACAATTAAAATTATACATTTTTAGTGAATAAATATCAACTCAAATAAGACTTACAGACTAATATAATTATATAATATAATAGTCATCATTGATCATGCCACCCAATAACGGTTTCTTAAATTTAGTTAGATAACTATCTATAATAATAATAATTTTATCCTGTCAAGCCATCTATACAGAAATTTAAAAGTAACATTATTATATATTGCTTTTTCTGTGAAATTTCTACTGAAAGTGTAGCTATATACGCTATATAATGCAAGTTTTATAAACCTTGTGTTATTTATTGGAAAGTTTAATATACATTAAAACCATAAAAACATGTAAACTGAGTATTAACATACCATTCAACAACTATTAGCCTAAAGAGTGATGAGTAAACTGCTATAATTTGTGTTTATTGCTTTGTGTTTAATAGGCCTATGATAGACCATTTATTTCCTTTTCATGTGCCATCTCGATTTTCTCTTATTGCTCTCATTTTACTTTTGTTATTGGCTACTTAAATTAAACAAATAATTTCCTTATTGTTGAAAATAAACTACAGTTTGTAGAGAGTTTTCTGTTTTATTTGTACTGTAACTCTTTTGTTGGTGTTACATTCATTCATTAATTTTCCTTTTGGCTTAGTCCCTTTATTAATATGTAATGTAATGTGTATTTATATAGCGCATTTATTGTGTATGGCCATACACCCAAAGCGCTTTACAATCATGAAGGGGGTCTCTCCACATCACCACCAGTGTGTAGCATCCACTTGGATGATGCGACGGCAGCCACAGGACAACGGCGCCAGTGCGCTCACCACACACCAGCTATTGGTGGAGTAAAGAGACAGTGATAGAGCCAATTCAGTAGATGGGGATTATTATGAGGCCATGATGGGTAAGTGCCGATTGAGGGACTTTGGCCAGGGCACTGGTGTTACACCCCTACTCTTTTACGAGAAGTGCCATGGGATTTTTAATGCCCACAGAGAGTCAGGACCTCGGTTTAACGTCTCATCCGAAAGACGTAATATGGGGTCACCACAGCGAAATGAACCACCAACATATCCAGCATATGTTTTACGCAGTGGATGCCCTTCCAGCTGCAACCCTAATCACTGGGAAATGTTGTTGCTACAATAATAAATAATTAAATTGATCACATTATGTGATCGGTCATCATGACTGGACCTGACGGCCCCATTTTCAACTCCGCCCTTGCCTGCGCTCGACTAATCTCGTTGACTTGCCCAGTTAACTTAATTAACCTAGTTAAGTCTTTAAATTGCACTTTAAGCTGAAGACTAGTGTCTTAAAAATATCTAGTAAAATGTTGTGTGCTGTCATCACGGCAAAGATAAAATAAATCAGTTATTAAAACTATTATGTTTAGAAATGTGTTGAAAAAAATCTGCTCTCCGTTTAACAGAAATTAGGGAAAAAATATACAGTAAGGCTAATGATTCAGGAGGGCTAATAATTCTGACTTCAACTGTATATATGATGCACTTTCTACAGTCGGACCGAAATATCAGTTGTCACAGCGGGACCTGCACTTTTTGCTGTCATTTCTTACAATAAAATATGATATGTGCCGTAGTCATGATCATTCTGGATCAATGAGTAAGCTGTCACCACACAGAGGAAGCCTCAGAGGAAGCCAGCGGGGGCAAAGACTGCATTCTGAAAGGCAAATTAACCTGTCGTCAGGTCTCACAGAACTATTAAAATAACTCCAATGCTCCCTGTGGAGAGAGTGGGCAACTCAGAGCCGCACAAGCATATGATGTTAAACCGCCTGTCTACTATCTGTCCACTTTGGACATTGATGCTGTGCACTAAACATGGGCCGACAATGTCTAAATTTGTGTCACAGAAGGGAAAAAAAAGTTTGAGAGAACTTCTAATATTAGGAGGCAAAGCACCATCTCTTGGATTTAGGACTATTATTACTACAGGGGCAACACGGTGGCACCTCACAGCAAGTAGGTTGCTGGTTCGAGTCCCAGCTGGGTCAGTTGGCACTTCTGTGTGGAGTTTGCATGTTCTCCCCGTGTTGGTGTGGGTTTCCTCCGGGTGTTCCGGTTTCCTCCACAGTCCAAAGACATGCACTTTTAGAATTGAATAAACTAAATTGGCTGTAGTGTATGTGTGTGAATGAGAGTATGGATGTTTCCCAGTACTTGGTTGTAGCTGAAAGGGCATCTGCTGTGTAAAACATATGCTGGAAAAGTTGGTGGTTCATTCCGCTGTGGCAACCCCTGATGAATAAATGGACTAAGCCGAAGAAAATTACTACAATTTCTAAAATTTCTTTTATTTTATTGTTTTTAGCACCACAACATGATTAGACAAATCCTATTAGGTTTAATTAAATATTAATGTTATTTAATTTAATAAATTATAATTAACTTGAATTCACTTTGCTATTAAGTCTGTATTTCAATAAGTTTTTCTGTTATTTTATGCAATGCAAAAATAAAGCAATTTGTGTAAAAAAAAAAAACATATTTTGCAAATAAATATCTTGATTTTTTGTTTTGGTTAATTAGTACTTAGCAAAGATCGGAAAAACTTTGCATTATATAAAGCCTTACACTTTATGGTTACATAAAATATGATGTTCATTCACTGGTAATTCTTATTTCTAGTTTTTGTCTTTAATAACAGGCTAGATTAATATTTATTTTAGTTGAACAAAATACTATTTTCTAGTTTCAATATTATTAGTATTGTGTATTTTTTCTTTCTCTCTAATAATAATAATAATAATAATAATAATAACAACAACAATAACAATAATAATAATAATATGGAACAATACAT